>JAVJHS010000039.1:0-113000 GCA_032873175.1 Leptopilina drosophilae | reverse complement strand
AAATAGTTCAATGTAGAAGTTGATCCTAGTTTTTCACTTGGGTAGTGTTATACTTGTGAGTATATGTATACACCGAAAAAAAAATATTCTTGTTTTGAGAGGATTCCTCTTATTTTGATGCATATTTTCCTTTTGTATATTGACCAAAAAACGTCCTCTTATTTTAAGAGGATTATTCTCCACTTAAGAGTAACTCCTCTTCTCTCTAAATCTGAATCAGCGAAATTTCACTGATTCTCAGCGATAAGTATGCCACTAATTTCAATCAGCGTATATGCGCTAATGAATCAGTGAAATTTCACTGATTATTTAGTGAAATTTCACTAATTCACAGTGCATATACGCTAATTGAAATAGTGGCATACTTATCGCTGATTCAGATTTAGAGAGTTAAAAGTAGAGGAATAGTCTCCAATGAAGAGTAATATTCTTAATTTAAGAATAAAATGTAAGAGGATTTTAGAAGAGGAATTGTCCTCTTAAAACAAGAATATTTTTTTTTCGGTGTAAACACGTGTAATATTTTGACACAAGTTAGCGATTTTATCTCGAGCATTAAAAATAATCTCGCGCATATCAAAATAAACTCGTACATGACAATATATATTATATGGTATCAGATCTCTTATATGAGGAAGATGACAAACTCTGATTGGCAACATGAATAATGCTTCTAATGCACTTTACTCATTAATGAAATCGATATTCCAATTATTTGACGTATGTTACCAACATAAATTATCGAGACAGTATCATTTATACACAAAAGTTGGGATACTAAGTGTTCTTTTCACATGCACAATAAAACTTTTTATTTCTTCAGGAAGAAAGTTCCTAAGTGTATTTTGCACATATTGTGATGGATATGTATAGGTCTATATTACAGACAAAAAATATTTTGTCAAATGAGAGGGTCTATATTACAGACAGAAAATATTTTTTCAAACGAGAGGGGGTCTATATTACAGACAAAAAAAATTTTCAGAAGAGAAGGGGTCTATATTACAGATCAAAAAAATTTTTATGGGTCTATATTTTTAAAGACAAAAAGATTTTTAATGCAATAGGAGTAACGGGGGGCGGGTTGATTTCAATAGCATTTTTAGGCTATAAACTCAACTTAAGATAGAGACATTGGTACTGTGAATAGTAATAAACATTCAACCTATGTTAACGAATTTTTTTTAGCTTCATGAATTTAACATTTTTTCAAAGTACAAATATAATTTTGTTTGATATAAAAAATATTTAATTAAATTTATTCTGAAATGTGAGAAATATATTTACAATTATATTACTCACGTTAAAATTGGGGCGTTTAGTATTATATTTTAACAATAATAAAGTTTAAAACTTGTTAATACCAAAATTCTAACTACATTTTACTTTCTCTTAATTTATTATTTAAATTAAAGTGAGTTTAAATAAAGTGATTGGATGAATCAAAAACACTTTTTTAGTATAAATTATAAGCTTTTAAATGGTATAATTATAAGTTAACTTGGATTTAAAAACTATCTTATTTACTAGATTTTTACAGATGTAACCAAAAGTAAGCTAGTTTAATCCAGTCTCACATAATTAAATAAGGAAATTTGTTTATATAAAATGCAATAAATAAACAGTAGAATAAATTTGCTTATTATAAATTAGTTTAATTATAAAAAAACATTTTTAAATTACTCATGAATTGCGTAATATTCTGATTTAGATCTTGACTTAGATCTCGAGAAATTCCTTCAGAGTCCGTCACCGAACCCATGCGCAATGAATTTGATAAAACTCTCAACTTTTTATGATTTAGTACGAATCTATCAAGCAATGTTTAAATGGATTTAACGTAATCTAAAATAAGAAGCCCCTCGGATTTTTAAGGTTTTTTTTTAATTTCCATGTAGGCACCTTCTTGGAAGGTTTTTTCGAAATCTAAGGTTAGGTGTTGTGTGTAACTTACACAGTCTGTGATCAACATTCAGAAATTTAAGAAATATTTCATATAGTGTAATTAACTTTACTCTTCTTTGTATTAATTTATTTGAAACCCTACGAATTACATTAATAAATCATTTTTGATAAAAAGTGGAAGTATGAGGTTTACAGTTTAACCCCTTAAGTGTGTAGCTAAAATATAAAAAAATGGGCTCAAAATGTGTAAGACTTTTTTGTAAATAAATTTCTATGATACTTGGTACTAAGGGGGTTTTTGGATCGCCGATTATAAATCCAGAGTTAGTTTTTAAAAATTCAAAATGGTGGATTCAATATGGCTGACACGTTTTTGAAAAATTCTTTGGATTCGCTTAAAACTCGTAACTCAGGGCTTCTCATGGTCGTTGATTACGAATCAAATATTAGTTTTTAAAATTTCAAAATGGAGGATTCAATATGGCATACGATTATTAAAAAATATTTAAATAATTACGTATTAAATTATAAAAAAAATGTTTGCCGGACATTCCGGTTCAAAAATTAAGTATTTTGAAAATCTAACTTTAGAATTATGATCCGTGATCTCAAAAACCCCCGAGAAAGAAGTTTTAGGAAAAAAGATCCCTTTTTGACATTTTTAAAATTGTTGTCGGCCATGTTAGATTAAAAATTAATTATTTTTAAAATTTGACTTTAGAATCGTTATCAGCGACCCCAAAAAGTCTCGAGTCAAAATTTTTAGTAAAATTTATATACTTTTTAAATTTTTCAAAACTTACATACCTTTCGAAATATCTCAATGTGAGCTTAGCGTTATAAATATATTTCAGGTTTTATATAGTAATTATAAATTATAATTATAAAAATATAATAGCAAAGTGAGAAGAAAATTCAGATAAAATTATTTTTCTTTTTATTTTCAATATTCATCTACAAACAAGATAGAAATTTGTTTATATTTGAAAGTTTTTTTTACTAAAATATGGAATTTTAACCTTGCTTCTTTCATTGAAAGTATTATTTTCAAATTGAAACAATTTTATACTAAAAAGAAGATTTTTAAATTCTTTATTGCTTTTCAATGCAGCCTCAAACTATTTAAAAAGTGATATTTAATAGAAAATATAAAGAAGAAAAATTCTCTTAATAAGACAAAAAAATAAGTGCCCATAGTGAAGCAAAAATAATGCTGTAACTCGTTACTTGGAGGTTTTTGGGTTCGCTAATATCAAATCAGATGTGATTTTTTACTACACTATAACATTTTTTATATAACAATGTTACCCCTTTTTATATGGGTGATTCTCCACGAAACCGACGATCTCATGTCCCTTGTGTTTTTAAGAAACAAATTCCATGTAGGGTAATGAATCCAACGTGAAAAAGTAACTCTAGTGATTACAAACAAAAGCCTATAGCCACTTTAATTTATAAAATTACATATTTTTTATAAAACGCAAATTTAAGTGTCAAATCGTCATGGTGAAGCCTGTCCCCAGGGCTAGTTATGAAACAAAAATAAATATTTTTAGTAAAATTCATAATTAAAAATAATGATTGATAACACTTTTTTATTATTTGAGTGTGTAAAAAATTAAAAAAATAAAATTGGGCGTACAAAAAAATTTATTTTTTATATTTTTTTCAGATGTTATTTCTTGTCCCCAGTTTTGTGCGTCATGGTGAAGCCTTTTTAAAAAATTGAAATATTTCATAAAAATAAAATCAGAATCTATTTATACTTTAGTACAAGCAACAATTTAGTTCCCTCAATAGTTTTACTATTACAGAAAAAAATGTTATACTTTTTTCTCGTTCTTTTTTACGTTCAAAGCGTCTACTTTGTACAGGGAATCACAGAATCGTCATGGTGAAGCCTTCACATATTTCATAATAAATCAGAAAAAAAAATGTTTTTAAGTAAATAATGTATAGTCGTATTATTTCAGTGAATATAAATGACAGGAATTAAAAACCGATTGAAAATTGCTAATAATTTATTTAAAAAAACAGTATTTATTTTGCGTCATGGTGAAGCCTTTTGGTTGCCTTTCATTGAATTTGTGGTTTGAACAAGTGTACAATTAAAACAATTTTTGTGATCGTGTCCAAATAAAATTAAACAAATAAAAGTTACTTTTACTGTTATAATTTTAGGAACAATAACGTTAATTACTTTATAAATTTTCATAAATTACCGTAAAAATTCCTATAAGTTGCTGAGAATTAACTTCCAAAGTTTAAATTATGCTAATAAATTGGGTACAATAAATGATTTAGAATAATTCAAAGAATTATATCATACATAAATTCTCATACATTACCACATAAGTTTCCATAGATGACCGTAACATAAATTTCCATAAATTACGGAAACATAAAATACATAAATTAACATATAAATTTCTAAAATTAGTTTAAAAAATTTTTACTATAAATTACCTTTAAAAAATTGATAAATTACCATAAATTATCATAAATTTCCTACATTACATTTTTAAATTCTGACTTTAGTTTGCATTATCTTAAATTACCTCAATATTTTCATAAATTACCATAAGTTTCCATAAATTACTACATAAATTTCCTGTATCAGATTTTTAAATCCCGAATTTTGAAATATTATAATATATAATTTTTAAATTATATATAACTTTTTAAGATACACAGTAAAAAAATAAGTTTAGAAATCTCAGTATTATAAATGTGATAGTTATTATAAACTAATGTTTATAGTAACAGTTAAAAATATATGTTAATTAATATCGTGTAAATTTGTTAACATTTGAGAATAAAATTTAACTTAAAAGAACTGAATTTTTTTTTTAACCCATTAAATCTATTGTCAGAATCAATAAAAAATAGTAACTAATTTTTCTAGTAGATTTTGTATTAATATGTCAATAAGTTTCTAAAAATATTAAACTTTCGTACAATTTATTTAAACAATTATAATTGAGTAAAATAAAATTAAATGAAAAACAGGACTAACTTTTTTTAATTTGATTAAAGGAAGTGAAAATCTCCTTCTCTTTTTTTAATTTAGCTATAAATTTTACGAAAAGAATTATTTTACTAGACTATAGAATAAGACCACTGTAGATTTTTTTATTTGTCTATAGCGACTTTATAAACAAATTATGCCTTAAAATTAAACATGATCCTTACAAAATCCTTTTAATTTTTCTTAGAGAATCGATTGATATCCATAGTTTCTATTAAATGTGATTTTTTTATATAATTTGTTTAAACAATTATTGTTTAACAAATAGAAAATTAAAAAGTTAAAATCTGTATGAGTTTTATTTAATATTCCTGTAAGCTAAACTATCAATTTTGTCAGTATAACGAAAGTATGGTAACTGATTATGGTACATGGATCCGTTAACATTTATTTTGTTTAAAAAATATAAAAATAACAAACTTTTTGTCCTGACCATAACAGATATTTCATTCTTGACTATCATATTTGAAACTTATATTATGATTTTTATTTTAATTAAAAAAAAATTCAAAAATAACAATATCCAAATTGTCGGTTTCGTGGAGAATCACCCATATAACAAATTCAGAAATGTCAATCGGGATTTAAGGGCAGTTGCATAACAACAAAATGTTTGCGTTTCATTTTTCATTAAAAAATTGAGCAGGTGTCCATTCCTATTTTTTTAGGGATGTCATAACTGAAGAAAACAAAAAAAATTTGCCCTTTTTAGCTTTTACCATTATTTATCATTAAAAATTGCATATTATATTACTTTATAGATAAATTTCAGGATAAAACTTATTCCTTTTTTAAAAATTCTATATAGTAATGTATTAATTAAAAAATCGCGTATTAAAACTGGTGTTCAAAGTTGACTTCTAAATAAATATAATATACAAAGTACAAGTGCACAATTTTTAAAAACTTAACCCTACAAGCACTCACCTCTTTTTTCAACAAGATGCATCCTCTAGGGTCATTTTGCCCCTATTAACATTTTATAACTTTATCAATAAATTTACATGAAAAAATTGTTTAATATTTCTTAAACATTGAACAATAAGTTTTTACAATCGAAAAGTTTCAATATAAATTATATTTAAAAAATATATATTTCTTGTAATTTTTAATATTTTTAACTAATATATTTCATTTATAGGGGAGAAAGGGGCAAGACGGGGTTGCGGGTAAGACGGGAAACCGGCCTTATTTAACAAACAAATTAACCAATCGCACAATAACAGTTAATGAAATGTATAAACAATTTTTATAATTAGCAAGATGGGATAGAGAAGAATGGGTTTAAGACGGGGTACACAAATTAAGCAAAGGAAAAGAGAAATAAGAGAAATTAAGACTAAAAAAAATTACTCAAATTAAGACTGAATAAAATAAGAGTGACCGAAAAGAAAAAACCATGAATTAGCGATGGTAAAGTGGTTCATACACATTTTCTCTATTGTAATGGTTATTATTTAGACTCAAGTGAAGGCTGGGCTGCTTGTTCTGTCTGCAGCCAATGAGTTTACTTTGTTTTAAGTTGTAAGTTAACACAGAAAAACAAACAACAAAACATTTAAAGAAATTATTTTTTTAAATCCTAAATAAGGTTTAATTATACATTTTAATAAGTTAATAATTAATTTACACTAAAAATGTTGGTTTTTCATATTTTAGTTTCGAGTCGACAAGAAACTAAATTTAACGTTAATTTTTAATTCAGTTTTGATATAAAATTGGTCATAAGTATAAATATAATAAATTTCACAATTCATAAGTAAAAGAAGTTTTTAGAAATATAAAAAAATTAATTAATAAAAAGTATTATTGTAATAATAAGTAATAAATAATTGACGAAAGATAAATCACAGTGGTGAGATTTAGTGGCTTGCGATCATCAAGGTTAAGCAACATTTAATTGCGGTTAGCAATTGAAAGGGTGGCAGCTTTGATGTCCGTTATAGCCCGGTATTCTTCTGACTACTTTTGTGATTTATCCAGCGGGAAGTTTAATGTTAGGTGTAACAATGTGCACAGTCAATTATTGTCCAACACACACCATTAGAACTCAATTGTCGATAAACCGGTTATACTTAGTAAAGAATTTCAACAATTTCCCTCTCTCTTCTTGCGATAAAACCCATTAGGCGGGTAGTCCAAGCAAATGCAAATATTCCGAAATTTTCCAAGTCGATCCGAAGACGAAACAATTACTATAAGTTGTTGTTTGTAAGAAAATTTCCACGGAGATACTTGTAACACTAATATTAAGGAAAAAGACAAATGTATAAAGAAATAAGTAACAAATAATTGGATTTCTTTTTCTACAAGCAATATAATATTTATTTATTCTAAAAATACAGATTTCAGTGAATTAAAAATTTATTTCGTTAATACTTTTAATACAGCACGATTTTAACAAAAATTCTAAAACACTGCAAATAACTTATAAAATTTTCTTATCCTCAAAAAAGCAACATTCATCTACACTTCTGTCAGGTAAAATTCCCTTGACCACGAAAAAAACGATAATCATCTGACAGTTCTGTCCGGTACAGTTTTTTTGTTCGGAAATAGAGAAAATCAACTAACACTTCAGTCAGGTACACTTTTCTAATTTTAAAAATAGCAACAATCGTCTGACACTTCTGTCAGGTAAAAGTCCATTGACAATGAATAGCACAACAATCATCTGACACTTCTGTCAGGTATTCTGTTGTAATCCTAAAAATAGCAACAATCGTCTGACATTTTTGTCAGGTATTCTGTTGTAATCCTAAAAATAGCAACAATCGTTTGACACTTCTGTCAGGTATTCTGTTGTAATTCTAAAAATAGCAACAATCGTCTGACACTTCTGTCAGGTAAAAGTCCATTGACAACGAATAGCACGACAATCGTCTGAAACTTCTGTCAGGTACACTTTTTTAATCCTGAAAATAGCAACAATCGTCTGACACTTCTGTCAGGTAAAAGTCCATTGACAACGAATAGCACGACAATCGTCTGAAACTTCTGTCAGGTACACTTTTTTAATCCTGAAAATAGCAACAATCGTCTGAAACTTATGTCAGGTAAAAGACCTTTAAACACGAAAAGAACTACAATCATCTGACACTTCTGTCAGGTAAAAGTCCCTTGACCACGAAAAGAATGACAATCATCTGTTACTTCTGTAAGGTACATTTCTATAATTTAGAAAATAAAAACAATCATCTGATCCTTCTGTCTGGTAGATTTTCCTTGACCACGAAAAAAACGATAATCATCTGACAGTTCTGTCCGGTACAGTTTTTTTGTTCGGAAATAGAGAAAATCAACTAACACTTCAGTCAGGTACACTTTTCTAATTTTAAAAATAGCAACAATCGTCTGACACTTCTGTCAGGTAAAAGACCCTTGATCACGAATAGCACGACAATCATCTGACACTTCTGTCAGGGAAAGGTCCCTCGATGTCGAAAGAACGACAGTCGTCTGAAACTTCTGTCAGGTAAAAGACCTTTGAACACGAAAAGAACTACAATCATCTGACACTTCTGTCAGGTAAAAGTCCATTGACAACGAATAGCACGACAATCGTCTGAAACTTCTGTCAGGTACACTTTTTTAATCCTGAAAATAGCAACAATCGTCTGAAACTTATGTCAGGTAAAAGACCTTTAAACACGAAAAGAACTACAATCATCTGACACTTCTGTCAGGTAAAAGTCCCTTGACCACGAAAAGAATGACAATCATCTGTTACTTCTGTAAGGTACATTTCTATAATTTAGAAAATAAAAACAATCATCTGATCCTTCTGTCTGGTAGATTTTCCTTGACCTTAAAAAAACGACAAGCATCTGACACTTTTGTCAGGTACACATTTTTTATCCTAAAAATAGCAACAATCTTCTGACACTTCTGTCAGGTACACTTTTTTTATCCTGAAAATTGCAACAATCGTCTGACACTTCTGTCAGGTAAAAGTCCATTGACAACGAATAGCACGACAATCGTCTGACACTTCTGTCAGGTACACTTTTTTAATCCTGAAAATAGCAAAAATCGTCTGACATATCTGTGAGGTAAAAGTCCATTGACCACGAATAGCACGACAATCATCTGACACTTCTGTCAGGGAAAGGTCCCTCGATCACGAAAATAACGACAGTGGTCTGATACTTCTGTCAGGTAAAAGTCCCTTGACCACGAAAAGAATGATAATCATCTGACACTTCTGTAAGGTACATTTCTCTAATTTAGAAAATAAAAACAATCATCTGATCCTTCTGTCTGGTAGATTTTCCTAGACCTTAAAAAAAAGACAAGCATCTGACACTTTTGTCAGGTACACATTTTTTATCCTAAAAATAGCAACAATCGTCTGAAACTTCTGTCAGGTAAAAGTCCATTGACAACGAATAGCACGACAATCGTCTGACACTTCTGTCAGGTACACTTTTTTAATCCTGAAAATAGCAAAAATCGTCTGACATATCTGTGAGGTAAAAGTCCATGGACCACGAATAGCACGACAATCATCTGACACTTCTATCAGGTATTCTGTTGTAATCCTAAAAATAGCAACAATCGTCTGACACTTCTGTGAGGTAAAAGTTCATTGACCACGAATAGCACGACAATCATCTGACACTTCTGTCAGGTAAACGTCCATTGACCACGAATTGCATGACAAACATCTGACACTTCTGTCAGGTACACTTTTTTAATCCTGAAAATAGCAAAAATCGTCTGACACTTCTGTCAGGTAAAAGTCCATTGACAACAAATAGCACGACAATCGTCTAACACTTCTGTCAGGTACACATTTTTTATCCTAAAAATAGCAACAATCGTCTGACACGTCTGTGAGGTAAAAGTCCTTTGACCACGAAAAGAACGACAATCATCTGACACTTCTGTCAGGTATTTGGTTGTAATCCTAAAAATAGCAAAAATCGTCTGACACTTCTGTGAGGTAAAAGTTCATTGACCACGAATAGCACGACAAACATCTGACACTTATGTCAGGTACACTTTTTTAATCCTGAAAATAGCAAAAATCGTCTGACACATCTGTCAGGTAAAAGTCCATTGACAACAAATAGCACGACAATTGTCTGACACTTCTGTCAGGTACACATTTTTTATCCTAAAAATAGCAACAATCGTCTGACACTTTTGTCAGGTAAAAGTCCTTTGACCACGAAAAGAACGACAATCATCTGACACTTCTGTCAGGTATTTGGTTGTAATCCTAAAAATAGCAAAAATCGTCTGACACTTCTGTGAGGTAAAAGTTCATTGACCACGAATAGCACGACAAACATCTGACACTTATGTCAGGTACACTTTTTTAATCCTGAAAATAGCAAAAATCGTCTGACACTTCTGTGAGGTAAAAGTTCATTGACCACGAATAGCACGACAATCATCTGACACTTCTGTCAGGTAAACGTCCATTGACCACGAATTGCATGACAAACATCTGACACTTCTGTCAGGTACACTTTTTTAATCCTGAAAATAGCAAAAATCGTCTGACACTTCTGTCAGGTAAAAGTCCATTGACAACAAATAGCACGACAATCGTCTAACACTTCTGTCAGGTACACATTTTTTATCCTAAAAATAGCAACAATCGTCTGACACGTCTGTGAGGTAAAAGTCCTTTGACCACGAAAAGAACGACAATCATCTGACACTTCTGTCAGGTATTTGGTTGTAATCCTAAAAATAGCAAAAATCGTCTGACACTTCTGTGAGGTAAAAGTTCATTGACCACGAATAGCACGACAATCATCTGACACTTCTGTCAGGTAAACGTCCATTGACCACGAATTGCATGACAAACATCTGACACTTCTGTCAGGTACACTTTTTTAATCCTGAAAATAGCAAAAATCGTCTGACACATCTGTCAGGTAAAAGTCCATTGACAACAAATAGCACGACAATCGTCTGACACTTCTGTCAGGTACACATTTTTTATCCTAAAAATAGCAACAATCGTCTGACACGTCTGTGAGGTAAAAGTCCTTTGACCACGAAAAGAACGACAATCATCTGACACTTTTGTCAGGTATTTGGTTGTAATCCTAAAAATAGCAAAAATCGTCTGACACTTCTGTGAGGTAAAAGTTCATTTACCACGAATAGCACGACAAACATCTGACACTTCTGTCAGGTACACTTTTTTAATCCTAAAAATAGCAAAAATCGTCTGACACATCTGTCAGGTAAAAGTCCATTGACAACAAATAGCACGACAATCGTCTGACACTTCTGTCAGGTACACATTTTTTATCCTAAAAATAGCAACAATCGTCTGACACGTCTGTGAGGTAAAAGTCCTTTGACCACGAAAAGAACGACAATCATCTGACACTTCTGTCAGGTATTTGGTTGTAATCCTAAAAATAGCAAAAATCGTCTGACACTTCTGTGAGGTAAAAGTTCATTGACCACGAATAGCACGACAAACATCTGACACTTATGTCAGGTACACTTTTTTAATCCTGAAAATAGCAAAAATCGTCTGACACATCTGTCAGGTAAAAGTCCATTGACAACAAATAGCACGACAATCGTCTGACACTTCTGTCAGGTAAAAGTCCATTGACAACAAATAGCACGACAATCGTCTGACACTTCTGTCAGGTACACATTTTTTATCCTAAAAATAGCAACAATCGTCTGACACGTCTGTGAGGTAAAAGTCCTTTGACCACGAAAAGAACGACAATCATCTGACACTTCTGTCAGGTATTTGGTTGTAATCCTAAAAATAGCAAAAATCGTCTGACACTTCTGTGAGGTAAAAGTTCATTGACCACGAATAGCACGACAAACATCTGACACTTATGTCAGGTACACTTTTTTAATCCTGAAAATAGCAAAAATCGTCTGACACATCTGTCAGGTAAAAGTCCATTGACAACAAATAGCACGACAATCGTCTGACACTTCTGTCAGGTAAAAGTCCATTGACAACAAATAGCACGACAATCGTCTGACACTTCTGTCAGGTACACATTTTTTATCCTAAAAATAGCAACAATCGTCTGACACGTCTGTGAGGTAAAAGTCCTTTGACCACGAAAAGAACGACAATCATCTGACACTTCTGTCAGGTATTTGGTTGTAATCCTAAAAATAGCAAAAATCGTCTGACACTTCTGTGAGGTAAAAGTTCATTGACCACGAATAGCACGACAAACATCTGACACTTATGTCAGGTACACTTTTTTAATCCTGAAAATAGCAAAAATCGTCTGACACTTCTGTCAGGTAAAAGTCCATTGACAACGAATAGCACGACAATCGTCTGACACTTCTGTCAGGTACATTTTTTTAATCCTGAAAATGGCAACAACCGACTGACACTTCTGAGAGGTAAAAGTCCATTGACCGCGAATAGCACGTCAATCATCTGACAATTCTGTCAGGTACACTTTTTTAATCCAGAAAATAGCAAAAAACGTCTGACACTTCTGTCAGGTAAACGTCCATTGACCACGAATTGCATGACAAACATCTGACACTTCTGTCAGGTACACTTTTTTAATCCTGAAAATAGCAAAAATCGTCTGACACTTCTGTCAGGTAAAAGTCCATTGACAACAAATAGCACGACAATCGTCTGACACTTCTGTCAGGTACACATTTTTTATCCTAAAAATAGCAACAATCGTCTGACACGTCTGTGAGGTAAAAGTCCTTTGACCACGAAAAGAACGACAATCATCTGACACTTCTGTCAGGTATTTGGTTGTAATCCTAAAAATAGCAAAAATCGTCTGACACTTCTGTGAGGTAAAAGTTCATTGACCACGAATAGCACGACAATCATCTGACACTTCTGTCAGGTAAACGTCCATTGACCACGAATTGCATGACAAACATCTGACACTTCTGTCAGGTACACTTTTTTAATCCTGAAAATAGCAAAAATCGTCTGACACTTCTGTCAGGTAAAAGTCCATTGACAACAGATAGCACGACAATCGTCTGACACTTCTGTCAGGTACACATTTTTTATCCTAAAAATAGCAACAATCGTCTGACACGTCTGTGAGGTAAAAGTCCTTTGACCACGAAAAGAACGACAATCATCTGACACTTCTGTCAGGTATTTGGTTGTAATCCTAAAAATAGCAAAAATCGTCTGACACTTCTGTGAGGTAAAAGTTCATTGACCACGAATAGCACGACAAACATCTGACACTTATGTCAGGTACACTTTTTTAATCCTGAAAATAGCAAAAATCGTCTGACACATCTGTCAGGTAAAAGTCCATTGACAACAAATAGCACGACAATCGTCTGACACTTCTGTCAGGTACACATTTTTTATCCTAAAAATAGCAACAATCGTCTGACACGTCTGTGAGGTAAAAGTCCTTTGACCACGAAAAGAACGACAATCATCTGACACTTCTGTCAGGTATTTGGTTGTAATCCTAAAAGTAGCAAAAATCGTCTGACACTTCTGTGAGGTAAAAGTTCATTGACCACGAATAGCACGACAAACATCTGACACTTATGTCAGGTACACTTTTTTAATCCTGAAAATAGCAAAAATCGTCTGACACTTCTGTCAGGTAAAAGTCCATTGACAACGAATAGCACGACAATCGTCTGACACTTCTGTCAGGTACATTTTTTTAATCCTGAAAATGGCAACAACCGACTGACACTTCTGAGAGGTAAAAGTCCATTGACAACGAATAGCACGACAATCGTCTGAAACTTCTGTCAGGTACACTTTTTTAATCCTGAAAATAGCAACAATCGTCTGACATTTTTGTCAGGTATTCTGTTGTAATCCTAAAAATAGCAACAATCGTTTGACACTTCTGTCAGGTATTCTGTTGTAATTCTAAAAATAGCAACAATCGTCTGACACTTCTGTCAGGTAAAAGTCCATTGACAACGAATAGCACGACAATCGTCTGAAACTTCTGTCAGGTACACTTTTTTAATCCTGAAAATAGCAACAATCGTCTGACACTTCTGTCAGGTAAAAGTCCATTGACAACGAATAGCACGACAATCGTCTGAAACTTCTGTCAGGTACACTTTTTTAATCCTGAAAATAGCAACAATCGTCTGAAACTTATGTCAGGTAAAAGACCTTTAAACACGAAAAGAACTACAATCATCTGACACTTCTGTCAGGTAAAAGTCCCTTGACCACGAAAAGAATGACAATCATCTGTTACTTCTGTAAGGTACATTTCTATAATTTAGAAAATAAAAACAATCATCTGATCCTTCTGTCTGGTAGATTTTCCTTGACCACGAAAAAAACGATAATCATCTGACAGTTCTGTCCGGTACAGTTTTTTTGTTCGGAAATAGAGAAAATCAACTAACACTTCAGTCAGGTACACTTTTCTAATTTTAAAAATAGCAACAATCGTCTGACACTTCTGTCAGGTAAAAGACCCTTGATCACGAATAGCACGACAATCATCTGACACTTCTGTCAGGGAAAGGTCCCTCGATGTCGAAAGAACGACAGTCGTCTGAAACTTCTGTCAGGTAAAAGACCTTTGAACACGAAAAGAACTACAATCATCTGACACTTCTGTCAGGTAAAAGTCCATTGACAACGAATAGCACGACAATCGTCTGAAACTTCTGTCAGGTACACTTTTTTAATCCTGAAAATAGCAACAATCGTCTGAAACTTATGTCAGGTAAAAGACCTTTAAACAAGAAAAGAACTACAATCATCTGACACTTCTCTCAGGTAAAAGTCCCTTGACAACGAAAAGAATGACAATCAACTTTTACTTCTGTAAGGAACATTTCTATAATTTAGAAAATAAAAAACAATCATCTGATCCTTCTGTCTGGTAGATTTTCCTTGACCTTAAAAAAACGACAAGCATCTGACACTTTTGTCAGTTACACATTTTTTATCCTAAAAATAGCAACAATCTTCTGACACTTCTGTCAGGTACACTTTTTTTATCCTGAAAATTGCATCAATCGTCTGACACTTCTGTCAGGTAAAAGTCCATTGACAACGAATAGCACGACAATCGTCTGACACTTCTGTCAGGTACACTTTTTTAATCCTGAAAAATAGCAAAAATCGTCTGACATATCTGTGAGGTAAAAGTCCATTGACCACGAATAGCACGACAATCATCTGACACTTCTGTCAGGGAAAGGTCCCTCGATCACGAAAATAACGACAGTGGTCTGATACTTCTGTCAGGTAAAAGTCCCTTGACCACGAAAAGAATGATAATCATCTGACACTTCTGTAAGGTACATTTCTCTAATTTAGAAAATAAAAACAATCATCTGATCCTTCTGTCTGGTAGATTTTCCTAGACCTTAAAAAAAAGACAAGCATCTGACACTTTTGTCAGGTACACATTTTTTATCCTAAAAATAGCAACAATCGTCTGAAACTTCTGTCAGGTAATAGTCCATTGACAACGAATAGCACGACAATCGTCTGACACTTCTGTCAGGTACACTTTTTTAATCCTGAAAATAGCAAAAATCGTCTGACATATCTGTGAGGTAAAAGTCCATGGACCACGAATAGCACGACAATCATCTGACACTTCTATCAGGTATTCTGTTGTAATCCTAAAAATAGCAACAATCGTCTGACACTTCTGTGAGGTAAAAGTTCATTGACCACGAATAGCACGACAATCAACTGACACTTCTGTCAGGTAAACGTCCATTGACCACGAATTGCATGACAAACATCTGACACTTCTGTCAGGTACACTTTTTTAATCCTGAAAATAGCAAAAATCGTCTGACACTTCTGTCAGGTAAAAGTCCATTGACAACAAATAGCACGACAATCGTCTAACACTTCTGTCAGGTACACATTTTTTATCCTAAAAATAGCAACAATCGTCTGACACGTCTGTGAGGTAAAAGTCCTTTGACCACGAAAAGAACGACAATCATCTGACACTTCTGTCAGGTATTTGGTTGTAATCCTAAAAATAGCAAAAATCGTCTGACACTTCTGTGAGGTAAAAGTTCATTGACCACGAATAGCACGACAAACATCTGACACTTATGTCAGGTACACTTTTTTAATCCTGAAAATAGCAAAAATCGTCTGACACATCTGTCAGGTAAAAGTCCATTGACAACAAATAGCACGACAATTGTCTGACACTTCTGTCAGGTACACATTTTTTATCCTAAAAATAGCAACAATCGTCTGACACTTTTGTCAGGTAAAAGTCCTTTGACCACGAAAAGAACGACAATCATCTGACACTTCTGTCAGGTATTTGGTTGTAATCCTAAAAATAGCAAAAATCGTCTGACACTTCTGTGAGGTAAAAGTTCATTGACCACGAATAGCACGACAAACATCTGACACTTATGTCAGGTACACTTTTTTAATCCTGAAAATAGCAAAAATCGTCTGACACTTCTGTGAGGTAAAAGTTCATTGACCACGAATAGCACGACAATCATCTGACACTTCTGTCAGGTAAACGTCCATTGACCACGAATTGCATGACAAACATCTGACACTTCTGTCAGGTACACTTTTTTAATCCTGAAAATAGCAAAAATCGTCTGACACTTCTGTCAGGTAAAAGTCCATTGACAACAAATAGCACGACAATCGTCTAACACTTCTGTCAGGTACACATTTTTTATCCTAAAAATAGCAACAATCGTCTGACACGTCTGTGAGGTAAAAGTCCTTTGACCACGAAAAGAACGACAATCATCTGACACTTCTGTCAGGTATTTGGTTGTAATCCTAAAAATAGCAAAAATCGTCTGACACTTCTGTGAGGTAAAAGTTCATTGACCACGAATAGCACGACAATCATCTGATACTTCTGTCAGGTAAACGTCCATTGACCACGAATTGCATGACAAACATCTGACACTTCTGTCAGGTACACTTTTTTAATCCTGAAAATAGCAAAAATCGTCTGACACATCTGTCAGGTAAAAGTCCATTGACAACAAATAGCACGACAATCGTCTGACACTTCTGTCAGGTACACATTTTTTATCCTAAAAATAGCAACAATCGTCTGACACGTCTGTGAGGTAAAAGTCCTTTGACCACGAAAAGAACGACAATCATCTGACACTTTTGTCAGGTATTTGGTTGTAATCCTAAAAATAGCAAAAATCGTCTGACACTTCTGTGAGGTAAAAGTTCATTGACCACGAATAGCACGACAAACATCTGACACTTATGTCAGGTACACTTTTTTAATCCTAAAAATAGCAAAAATCGTCTGACACATCTGTCAGGTAAAAGTCCATTGACAACAAATAGCACGACAATCGTCTGACACTTCTGTCAGGTACACATTTTTTATCCTAAAAATAGCAACAATCGTCTGACACGTCTGTGAGGTAAAAGTCCTTTGACCACGAAAAGAACGACAATCATCTGACACTTCTGTCAGGTATTTGGTTGTAATCCTAAAAATAGCAAAAATCGTCTGACACTTCTGTGAGGTAAAAGTTCATTGACCACGAATAGCACGACAAACATCTGACACTTATGTCAGGTACACTTTTTTAATCCTGAAAATAGCAAAAATCGTCTGACACATCTGTCAGGTAAAAGTCCATTGACAACAAATAGCACGACAATCGTCTGACACTTCTGTCAGGTAAAAGTCCATTGACAACAAATAGCACGACAATCGTCTGACACTTCTGTCAGGTACACATTTTTTATCCTAAAAATAGCAACAATCGTCTGACACGTCTGTGAGGTAAAAGTCCTTTGACCACGAAAAGAACGACAATCATCTGACACTTCTGTCAGGTATTTGGTTGTAATCCTAAAAATAGCAAAAATCGTCTGACACTTCTGTGAGGTAAAAGTTCATTGACCACGAATAGCACGACAAAACATCTGACACTTATGTCAGGTACACTTTTTTAATCCTGAAAATAGCAAAAATCGTCTGACACATCTGTCAGGTAAAAGTCCATTGACAACAAATAGCACGACAATCGTCTGACACTTCTGTCAGGTAAAAGTCCATTGACAACAAATAGCACGACAATCGTCTGACACTTCTGTCAGGTACACATTTTTTATCCTAAAAATAGCAACAATCGTCTGACACGTCTGTGAGGTAAAAGTCCTTTGACCACGAAAAGAACGACAATCATCTGACACTTCTGTCAGGTATTTGGTTGTAATCCTAAAAATAGCAAAAATCGTTCTCTGACACTTCTGTGAGGTAAAAGTTCATTGACCACGAATAGCACGACAAACATCTGACACTTATGTCAGGTACACTTTTTTAATCCTGAAAATAGCAAAAATCGTCTGACACTTCTGTCAGGTAAAAGTCCATTGACAACGAATAGCACGACAATCGTCTGACACTTCTGTCAGGTACATTTTTTTTAATCCTGAAAATGGCAACAACCGACTGACACTTCTGAGAGGTAAAAGTCCATTGACCGCGAATAGCACGTCAATCATCTGACAATTCTGTCAGGTACACTTTTTTAATCCAGAAAATAGCAAAAAACGTCTGACACTTCTGTCAGGTAAACGTCCATTGACCACGAATTGCATGACAAACATCTGACACTTCTGTCAGGTACACTTTTTTAATCCTGAAAATAGCAAAAATCGTCTGACACTTCTGTCAGGTAAAAGTCCATTGACAACAAATAGCACGACAATCGTCTGACACTTCTGTCAGGTACACATTTTTTATCCTAAAAATAGCAACAATCGTCTGACACGTCTGTGAGGTAAAAGTCCTTTGACCACGAAAAGAACGACAATCATCTGACACTTCTGTCAGGTATTTGGTTGTAATCCTAAAAATAGCAAAAATCGTCTGACACTTCTGTGAGGTAAAAGTTCATTGACCACGAATAGCACGACAATCATCTGACACTTCTGTCAGGTAAACGTCCATTGACCACGAATTGCATGACAAACATCTGACACTTCTGTCAGGTACACTTTTTTAATCCTGAAAATAGCAAAAATCGTCTGACACTTCTGTCAGGTAAAAGTCCATTGACAACAGATAGCACGACAATCGTCTGACACTTCTGTCAGGTACACATTTTTTATCCTAAAAATAGCAACAATCGTCTGACACGTCTGTGAGGTAAAAGTCCTTTGACCACGAAAAGAACGACAATCATCTGACACTTCTGTCAGGTATTTGGTTGTAATCCTAAAAATAGCAAAAATCGTCTGACACTTCTGTGAGGTAAAAGTTCATTGACCACGAATAGCACGACAAACATCTGACACTTATGTCAGGTACACTTTTTTAATCCTGAAAATAGCAAAAATCGTCTGACACATCTGTCAGGTAAAAGTCCATTGACAACAAATAGCACGACAATCGTCTGACACTTCTGTCAGGTACACATTTTTTATCCTAAAAATAGCAACAATCGTCTGACACGTCTGTGAGGTAAAAGTCCTTTGACCACGAAAAGAACGACAATCATCTGACACTTCTGTCAGGTATTTGGTTGTAATCCTAAAAGTAGCAAAAATCGTCTGACACTTCTGTGAGGTAAAAGTTCATTGACCACGAATAGCACGACAAACATCTGACACTTATGTCAGGTACACTTTTTTAATCCTGAAAATAGCAAAAATCGTCTGACACTTCTGTCAGGTAAAAGTCCATTGACAACGAATAGCACGACAATCGTCTGACACTTCTGTCAGGTACATTTTTTTAATCCTGAAAATGGCAACAACCGACTGACACTTCTGAGAGGTAAAAGTCCATTGACAACGAATAGCACGACAATCGTCTGAAACTTCTGTCAGGTACACTTTTTTAATCCTGAAAATAGCAACAATCGTCTGACACTTCTGTCAGGTAAAATTCCCTTGACCACGAAAAAAACGACAATCAACTGACAGTTCTGTCCGGTACAGTTTTTTTGTTCGGAAATAGAGAAAATCAACTAACACTTCTGTCAGGTACACTTTTTTAATCCTGAAAATAGCAACAATCGTCTGACACTTCTGTCAGGTAAAAGTACATTGACCACGAAAATAACGACAATCATCTGACACTTCTGTCAGGTATTCTGTTGTAATCATAAAAATAGCAACAATCATCTGACACTTCTGTCAGGTACACTTTTCTAATTCTGGTAATAGCAACAATCGTCTGACACTTCTGTCAGGTAAAAGACCCTTGATCACGAATAGCACGACAATCATCTGACACTTCTGTCAGGGAAAGGTCCCTCGATCACGAAAATAACGACAGTCGTCTGAAACTTCTGTCAGGTAAAAGACCTTTGAACACGAAAAGAACTACAATCATCTGACACTTCTGTCAGGTAAAAGTCCATTGACAACGAATAGCACGACAATCGTCTGAAACTTCTGTCAGGTACACATTTTTTATCCTAAAAATAGCAACAATCTTCTGACACTTCTGTCAGGTACACTTTTTTTATCCTGAAAATAGCAAAAATCGTCTGACACTTCTGTCAGGTAAAAGTCCATTGACAACGAATAGCACGACAATCGTCTGACACTTCTGTCAGGTACACTTTTTTAATCCTGAAAATAGCAAAAATCGTCTGACATATCTGTGAGGTAAAAGTCCATGGACCACGAATAGCACGACAATCATCTGACACTTCTATCAGGTATTCTGTTGTAATCCTAAAAATAGCAACAATCGTCTGACACTTCTGTGAGGTAAAAGTTCATTGACCACGAATAGCACGACAATCATCTGACACTTCTGTCAGGTAAACGTCCATTGACCACGAATTGCATGACAAACATCTGACACTTCTGTCAGGTACACTTTTTTAATCCTGAAAATAGCAAAAATCGTCTGACACTTCTGTCAGGTAAAAGTCCATTGACAACAAATAGCACGACAATCGTCTAACACTTCTGTCAGGTACACATTTTTTATCCTAAAAATAGCAACAATCGTCTGACACGTCTGTGAGGTAAAAGTCCTTTGACCACGAAAAGAACGACAATCATCTGACACTTCTGTCAGGTATTTGGTTGTAATCCTAAAAATAGCAAAAATCGTCTGACACTTCTGTGAGGTAAAAGTTCATTGACCACGAATAGCACGACAAACATCTGACACTTATGTCAGGTACACTTTTTTAATCCTGAAAATAGCAAAAATCGTCTGACACATCTGTCAGGTAAAAGTCCATTGACAACAAATAGCACGACAATCGTCTGACACTTCTGTCAGGTAAAAGTCCATTGACAACAAATAGCACGACAATCGTCTGACACTTCTGTCAGGTACACATTTTTTATCCTAAAAATAGCAACAATCGTCTGACACGTCTGTGAGGTAAAAGTCCTTTGACCACGAAAAGAACGACAATCATCTGACACTTCTGTCAGGTATTTGGTTGTAATCCTAAAAGTAGCAAAAATCGTCTGACACTTCTGTGAGGTAAAAGTTCATTGACCACGAATAGCACGACAAACATCTGACACTTATGTCAGGTACACTTTTTTAATCCTGAAAATAGCAAAAATCGTCTGACACTTCTGTCAGGTAAAAGTCCATTGACAACGAATAGCACGACAATCGTCTGACACTTCTGTCAGGTACATTTTTTTAATCCTGAAAATGGCAACAACCGACTGACACTTCTGAGAGGTAAAAGTCCATTGACCGCGAATAGCACGTCAATCATCTGACAATTCTGTCAGGTACACTTTTTTAATCCAGAAAATAGCAAAAAACGTCTGACACTTCTGTCAGGTAAACGTCCATTGACCACGAATTGCATGACAAACATCTGACACTTCTGTCAGGTACACTTTTTTAATCCTGAAAATAGCAAAAATCGTCTGACACTTCTGTCAGGTAAAAGTCCATTGACAACAAATAGCACGACAATCGTCTGACACTTCTGTCAGGTACACATTTTTTATCCTAAAAATAGCAACAATCGTCTGACACGTCTGTGAGGTAAAAGTCCTTTGACCACGAAAAGAACGACAATCATCTGACACTTCTGTCAGGTATTTGGTTGTAATCCTAAAAATAGCAAGAATCGTCTGACACGTCTGTGAGGTAAAAGTCCTTTGACCACGAAAAGAACGACAATCATCTGACACTTCTGTCAGGTATTTGGTTGTAATCCTAAAAATAGCAAAAATCGTCTGACACTTCTTTGAGGTAAAAGTCCATTGACAACTAATAGCACGACAATCATCTGACACTTCTGTCAGGTACACATTTTTTATCCTAAAAATAGCAACAATCGTCTGACACGTCTGTGAGGTAAAAGACCCTTGACCACGAAAAGAACGACAATCTTTTGACACTTCTGTCAGGTAAAAGTCCCTTGACCACGAAAAGAATGACAATCATCTGTTACTTCTGTAAGGTACATTTCTCTAATTTATAAAATAAAAACAATCATCTGATCCTTCTGTCTGGTAGATTTTCCTTGACCTTAAAAAAGCGACAAGCATCTGACACTTGTCTCAGGTGAAAGTCCATTGACGTCGAAAATAACGACAATCATCTAACAATTTTGTCAGGTACACTTTAATAATCATGATAATAGCAATATTCATCTGACACTACTGTCAGGTAAATTTAAATGTCCTCCAATCAGCAATCCAGAAAAACCCGAGTAGCATGTTTCTATCTAATTTTAAGAATTTTTATAGATTTCTGTTTTACCAATATTTTCCATTTTTATAGAGAATTGAATCCATTCTTGAATAGGGTTTGTTATAAATACTAAGGTCTCAATTAAATTACCATATCACATATTTTGAAATTTTTGTCTTTTTTAATTTTTTTGTTTTAGATGAAAAATTTATTATGTATATAATTTCTTATTTTGTGTGATAAATAATTTTAAACTCATTTAATTTTGTTTAAAGTAACTGTTTAATAAAATATTTAATAAAAAACAAGAACGAATTTTTTAATAATAATTAATTTTTAAAATATGTTTTTCAACGTTTATGATGCCGCGGTGACCGTGATCTTGGAAGCTTGTTGTTGTGACTATCTTTTGGTGTAGTATGTTTTGTAGTGTAATGTCTAATTTTATTTTCGTGCTCGTTTAAATGTGTTGAATTGTGACTTGTTGATTGCGATTGTTGATTTAATTTGTAATGTTTTTCTGACCGTGTGGTATAATGTGGTGAACGAGATCGTCGAGATGCACTAAAATGTTTATTGTTTTGTGTTGCGTGATTTGAAGAACGTTTTTTGTAGTTCTGTATTGGCGATCGCGAACGTCGAATTTTGTATTGTTGATGGAATTCGTATTTCATGTGGTGGTTTTGTATTTCGGCGAGTCTTTTTTGGTACCATTTATTGTCTTTGAGTAATTCTTGTATTCTGTTCTTGAGTGATCGTGTTGTTCTTTTGTCTTCGTTTTTTTGACTAAATGTTTGTGTTTGTGCGATTTGTGTCTTAATCTTATGAGATTCAGGTGCTGCTTGTTTTTGAATGAGTTGAGATTTGGGTATAGTTTCTGATTGCATATCTTGAGATGTTGTTATTGTTGTTTGTGAATTCATGGCATGAGATTGGAGTATTTCTTCTGTTTCTATGTCTTCAGATTTTAATGTTCTTTGTGATTGCCCGTTTTGAGATTGTAGTGTTGTTTGAGTAGACATGTTTTGAGATTGTAGTGTTGTTTGAGTAGACATGTTTTGAGATTGCACTGTTGTTTGAGTAGACATGTTTTGAGTTTCTAGTGTTGTTTGTGTTGTCAGGTTTTGAGATGTTGTTATTTGTGTTTGCAGTTTTTGTATGTTTGGTTCGTGTTGTGTCACTTTCTCCACATCCAGATTATTTGCTCTTATAATTTGAAGGTCCTCTTCTGAATCTGTTGATTTAATATTCATTATTAAGACTTTTATATACATATCGACGCCCCTCGTCAATATAGTATTTACTCGAACGCCAGTGCAATAAAGCGTTAATTCAGAAAATTGTGCTATATGGTATCTATTAATTTGTTTGTGCAATATAATCTTAATTCACGTTGAGTTCATTAAAGGGTAAATTTAATTTTTAATTCCAAATGACAAATCTTTAATATTTTTTATTTTCAATTGATAAAATTATTTTGCACAAATAATTGAATATAAGCATCATATTTACTTTAAAAAATTAAATTAACCCCTTTTTGAAAACAATGTGAATTAAGACTATGGTGTACAAACAGTTGAATAGATACCATATACACTTAGAAAAAGAGTTGGCTGCTATAGCCAATTAAATAGTTGCTATAGCGCGATCCAATTAATTGGATGGGGCAACTATTTCTTGGTTGATACATCCAACTTTTTAGCTGTATTACCTGCATAGCATATTACTGCATTACATACATAGCTGGGGTACCTTTTCGCATGGAAACAGTATCCAATAGTTGGATGTGCTAACCAATTAATTGGATCGCGCTATAGCAACTATTTAATTGGTTATGACAGCCAACTTTTTTTTTGAGTGTAGCACAATTTTTGAATTAACGTTTTATTGCACTGGCGTTCGAATAAGCAGTTTTAAAACTCTGACTCTAAATTCATAATCTCCAACATTAATATAAAATTTTGTAACTCTCCACAGATCGATTCTACACGAACTAACTCTCCGAAATTAATGAAAAATATTGTGACTCTCTACGGACCGACTCTACACGAAATAACTCTCCAAAATTAATTAAAAATTTTGTTACTCTCCACAGACCGACTCTACATGAACTAACTCTCTAAAATTAATCAAAACTTTTGTTAATCGCCACAAAATAATTCAAAAATTTTGTATTTCTCAACTGACCGATTCTACAAAAACTAATTCTCCAAAATTATTTAAAAGTTTGTTAACTCTTTAATTTTTGAAAATAATTGGAAAAGTTTTGTAAATTATTTAAAATATAAATAATTTTATTTTTTTCAAATATGTTAACCATGTAAAATACATTATGAAATTTGAAATAACTAACGGAATCATGTATGAAATCATGAAACACTAACTTCTAACACCGTCCGACATGATTTTTTATACACAAAAAAACCAAACATTTTTAAAAACTAGGACAAAAAAAATACCCCTGTCTAAGCGCTTTGCTGGATCAAGTCGTTTGTGGCTTTTAGGGGTGAAAACAACCCTTAAATAGAAAGTGACGAATTATATTTTAAAAATAGATTCAATTTGCCTTAAACTAGTTACTCGGGGGTTTTTGGGGTCTCTGATCACGAATCCGTTGTCAGTTTTTAAAAATTCAAAATGGCGGATCCAATATCACGGCTGTCAAAATAAAAAATTAATCGGATTCGCTTGAAACTTGTTACTCTGGGGTTTTTGGTGTCGCTGATTACAAATCTGATGTCATTTTTTCGAAATTCAAAATGGCGGATAAAAAAAACCTAAGTTGGATCCGACATTTTGAAAAAAAGACATCGGATTCGTGATCAGCAACCCCAAAAAACCCCGCAATAACGAATTTTAGGCAAATTGAATGATTTCATAAATGTTGCTGTTTGTTTTTTAAACTTTATAATGTATTTTACATATTTACATATTTGAAAAACAGGATTAATATATTAAATAAATTATCAAACTTTTCCAATTATTTTCAAAAATTAGAGATTTAAAAAATTTGTAATTAATTTTGGAGAGCTAATTTGTGCAGAGTCAGTCTGTGAAGAATTACAAAATTTATATTAATTTTGCTTTCTTATAAGGAAATTTTGCATTCGGGACTATTTTCAATTATTCAAATGAAGGTTATATAGACTCATTTTTGGCTTTAATATATGTATATTCAATTATGAGCAAATGTCTAAATGTATGTGTGTATGTCACAAAATATTGTGTTCAAAATATCTCTGACAAATTTTATTGGATTGTCCTGAAATTTTGCAGGTTTATTGCAGTCATTAATACCTAAAATCTGAAACAAGGATTTCCGAATATATCTAAAAAAATTTTCAAAATTAAAAGTATTTATTTTATTAGAATGTATAAAAGTTATCGCTATTTATATTTTTCAAAAAAGATAAAATTTTAAATTTCTTGAGATTGTTAAAATTTTGCTTTAAAATAATTATTTTTCAATAAATAATTGAAAAATTGGTAAATATTTTATTGAGAAAGCTATATCTTCGTAGAATGAACAACTTGTTTGAGAGTTTATTTGTGTATAGAGTCGGTCTGTGGAGAGTTACCAAATTTTTAATTAATTTCGGAGAGTTAGTTCGTGTTGAGTCCGTCTGTGGAGTGTCACAATATTTTTCACTAATTTCGGAGAGTTAGTTTGTGTAGAATCGGTCTGTGGAGAGTCACAATATTTTTATTTAATTTTGAAGTGTTAGTTCGTGTAGAGTCGGTCTATGGAGAGTTACAAAATTTTTCATTAATTTCGGAGAGTCAGTTCGTGTCGAGTCGGTCTGTGGAGAGTCACAATATTTTTCATTAATGATAACTCTAAAAATAATTATGAAAATCACTATTTTTGGGGTGGAAAAGGTATGTAATCCCTTAACCACTTCACTGGCAGGGCGTTCCAAGTGGCATTCCACGCGCCAAGGCCCAGACTGGCAAAAACATATACGTATAATATGACCATTCATAATAATCAATAATAGTTATTTATATATTTTATATATATAATTAATAGTTGTATTATTATATTATAATATTGTATGTAAATATCTTTTTTTAAATAAAAATACAAGTTTTATTGTGTAAAAATTGAAAGAAAGTGGAACGCTATTTGTCGAGAAATATTAAAAATAACCGATTTTAACGTTCGGAAAAACGTTGAAAATAATAAAAACTTAAATCTTTATTGTGTGAAAATAATTTTTGATTACCAAACAGAGTAAGAGAGAAGCTGCCGTCTTGACTCATATCCTCGATATTATTGCATTCAAAACCACGGTTTTCTGTCTCTACATGTAAACAGTTTTACAAATATTAATTATATTTCGAGTTGTTAGCTAACAATTCTAAATTATAATAACAATTAATTTTTTAAGAGAACAAAAACAATAGTTGTAACAACAAATCAGATTTGCTAGTTCTATATTAACAATCCGCTTATACATGTAAAAATTCCCTTCTCTCCGTGAATTACAAACATATATTTACCTTCAGAAGAAGTAAATATTTCCTGACTATTCTTTCCGTTTGGATCTGGACTATCATCAACACCACTGTCATTCACATTAGTATCTACATTTATGAAATAATTATTAAATATATCTATTAGAGGTGTGCAAGAAGCTCGAAAAATTTTTGAACTTGAAATTATTCGAGCTTTTTATGAGGCTCGACTCGAGTCGCACTCGAAAAATGAAAATCTTGAAATACTCGATCAAGCTTCGAGCTTTTTGCACATCTGTAATATTTACAGTATGTTTACTTATATAATATAATTGATTTTTAGTAATAAAACAAATGGAACAGTATATAATTTATAAAATAATTCATAGTTTTTCAAAAAAAAAGGTTTTCTTTGCTTCCCAATAGAAAACAAGCAGCGACTCATGAATATTTCTCAACTGACAAACAATAAAGAAGATAGTTTTCAGAAAAATATACAACATAATTGAAATTTAACAGAAGTGGCATGTAACAAAGTTGATTTACAACAGAATTAACTTATTATACAATTTACATGCAACATAATTGAAAATCAATAAAATTGATATGTAACTCAATTGTCATTCAGCATAATTAATATTCTACAAATTTATTATGGAAAAATTAATTATCCTGTCTCATACGGCATAATTAAGAAAGAAACGTATACCTAGTCAGTAATTAACTGCCTAGTCGAAGGGAAGTTTAACCCGTTATCTGTTAATGAACAAACATTTGATAGTAAAATTCTTAATGCAAAATAGCAATTTATTATTTAAATTATAAAATAAATTCTTTTATATCATAAAATTCGCTTATAACAAGTTGAATACGGTTAAATACTAGGTTGGTTTCAATGTTAATTAAACGAAAGTAATATAACTTCGCTTATAGCGAACTTCGGGTATAATAAATAAATTTTTAAGGGCATGTCCAAGTTGTGAAATGTAAACAAACAAAAATGTAAACAAACCAAGCACTAAAATCACATTTCGGAAACAGCCTTTTCTCCCACAAAAATTAACCTTGGACAGCTTTTTTCATAAAAATGATAAATTAGTGTGTCAAAGTTTCCAATGCAATCAAATTTCACTACAAGCAATTAACAGTAAATACTAAAATAACTAATTCAAATGACTTGTGAAATAGCATTTATGACGCGTCGCGAAAAATAAACTGTTTGAGTATATCAACCGCACTGACGATGAAGAAGTCTCGTATCAGCTATCGGACCTTCAACATGTGGAAGGGGAAATTTTTCCCTTTCCTTCTTGAAATTACAATGGAGAGGGTAAAAATTTCTTCATCGTCCGTGCGCTTGATATACTCGAACACTTTAATTTTTCGCGACGTGCCAAAAATGCTATTTTCAGGTAATTTTAATTCGTTATTTTAGTAAATGTTTTTTATTCCTCCTGGTCAAAAATTATTTCATTGGAAACTTTGACACTCTAATGAATCATTTCCTTTATGAAAATGAAAAAATGTTAATTTTTGTGAGAGAAAAGGCTGTACGAAAAATGTGATTTTAATGCATTCTTAGTACGGTCTGCGCATGCGAAAAGAGAAGCAGAGTCTCAGGTCGAGAAAAATTAAAGTGTTTGAGTATATCAACCGCACGGACGATGAAGAAGTTTTTACCCTTTCTCCTTGTAATTTCAAGGAGGAAAGGGAAAAATTTCCCCTTCCACATGTTGAAGGTCCAATCGCTGTTATGAGACTTCTTCATCGTCAGTACGGTTGATATACTCAAACAGTTTATTTTTCGCGACGCGTCAAAAATGCTATTTCACAGGTCATTTGAATTAGTTATTTTAGTAATTACTGTTAATTGCTTATAGTGAAATTTGATTTCATTGGAAACTTTGACACACTAATTTATCATTTTTATAAAAAAAACCGGTCCAATGTTAATTTTTGTGGGAGAAAAGGCTGTTTCCGAAATGTGATTTTAGTGCTTGGTTTGTTTACATTTTTGTTTGTTTACATTTTACAACTTGGACTTACCCTTAAGGCCTCTTGAAGTTCGTTGTAAGCTGAGTCCGCTATGAAAAATGAAACAGTACTTATGATGTTGAGTATGTAAATTATTGCAAGTGTGAGAAAACAAAGTAATTAATGTAGTTATTATTAATGTCACAGGGAGAAAAAAATGCTGTTGAATCAATGACATATAACATTCGCTCCTTAACATTTACTTTGTGGTTAAATATCGTGCTCGAGATTTTTCTCGTATATAAGGGAATTTATATATGAAATTTATATTTTACTAGTCATTAATTAATTAAAAGAATTTAAATAATACTTTTTTATATTGGAATCTTAAGAACGATTTTAGTACCTGTCAATGTCTCAAATACATAGTGTTCTTATTTTTATAGCATATGCTATAGGCAGTCCGTAACATGAGTAGTTATAATAATAAATCAAAAATCAAATTTATCTATTAAATGCTTAGAATGAATAATATCAAAGAATCAATCAATTATTTTGTTGCTATATATAGATAAACAATAGAAACAATTTGCACAATATCATTAATTCTACAGTAATGTACTTTTAATTTGAACAGTTTCATTTTTTCGCTTCAAGTAATATACTTTTCGATTAATATATGTGTCATTGAATCAATGACGTTATATTTAGTAGCATGGAGCTATTTGATTCAACAGCACTTTTTTTCAGTGCATATTAAAACTTAAATTATCAGGAACTTTTTCCCATTTATGTCGACATTAACTATTTTTATAATACAATTTGTTACGTTTTTAGTACATTTTTATGTATTAGTAAAATGTATGTAATCTTAGTGTAGCCAAAATTACGTTAAAAATAGTAAAATTATTGAAAACACGCAGATAATCCATGTAATGTTGCTTTAATTTGTAACATATTAAAGTTTTTTTTGTTGTATCGTTTCGCTTTGTTCGTTAAAATAATCATGTTTTAGTGTTTAAAAATGAAAAATATTACCATTGGAATGTTGGATTAAACTTAAATCAAGTTCAGAGTTTTCAATATTAGAAACGTTATTCTTGTTCAACTCAGGGGACAAAATTGCTTCCTTGTTTTCTAAAACAATATAAAGAAAGTTAGTTTTATCCCAGGTGTAAATGATTCTTTCAAATTTGTTCAAAATTCGTTTGGAAAAGAAGACAACATTTTTTTTTAATTTTAGAAACTTCTATCGGAAATAAAAAAAGAAAATTATTGAAAATTTTGTTAAGAATTCGACCAAATTGTGTACAGAATTTCTTCGGAAAAGTGGTGAGAAATTATTTTTTTTAATTTTAAGAAATTATTACGTGTGGAACTACTTCTGTATTTGTTGTCCACCTTAAAAATCTCTCAAAAAAACTATCCTAAACGTCATTGAATCCAAATTCTAAACTTTTTCCAAACAAAATTTGTATAAATCATTTTTAGCTAGAATTTATACTCATTTTTTATTAAATATATTTAATTTCACATTTGCTTATATTATGTAGTGAAGAAAATTAATCTCTTACTCAAACGTTTCGGTGTTGACTTTTTTTTTGTAACCTTTTTCGGACAGTTATCTCTTTGTTCTGTTAGTGTTGCACTTGAAATTTTGTTAACTAATTTTTCAAATGAATGAGTTTTAACGTTCACCATTTCTATTTAAAAATTCAAACTATTATATATCATACATTTGGTATCCAATACATTGGATATCAATATTATAGAACTAAATGAGGGACTGGATCAAAAATCAACACAGAGAATATCCCAGAAAGCACAAGTATTTGCAGTAAACTTGAGGCAGATAAAAAAACGCCTACCTGATGTCAAGTTTGCGGAGAAAACTTGCAAAAAACTTGCGTGGTAAAGTAAAATTTAAATGTATGTGCAGTAGTTTTCTATGACATTTAGAGTTGCGCACTATATTTTAGTAACTTTCCATGCAAGAAAAGACACCATATATTAAAACACATGTATTTTTAAAACAAATTTAAAAAAATCTTTAAACTTATAAAAAAGTTTGCTACAAGTTTGCTACTCCGCAAACTTGAGAACAGACGGACATTTTACTATTTGTTTAAAGTTTGATGTAAACTTGCTGAAAAATGTACCCTCTAGGATAAAAGCGAGCAAAGGAATCATCTTAAAGTAATATTACTATTACAATTTACTTTCGCAATTTGTTACCGCTGTAGCAATCGCGTTTTTCACTATAATTAAATAATAATTTATAATAACAGTTAATTAAATCTTACCCTTTTTAGAGAAATGAATCATATGCCGTATACTTTTTTCAATACCCAATATAGTTTCCTTAATAGATAGCCTAAAGAAGTTTGTTTAAATTAATACGTTATCTTTGAACTTTCATGAATTATTACAGTAAACATAAATAGATTTAAAAACAATTAAACTTTACAACATCCCTATGACACTCCTATGCAAATAAAAAAATAACTTGGTGTTTACTTATAAAACTAGAATTTTTTAAAAATGCTGTTTAGATGATTAAACAAACAATCTGCTTAATAATCTTGATTTTTGCATTTTTGATGCTTCTGTCACTTATACTCACGCAACACTACCCGCGTGAAAAAATTCTCTTGAAAAAGCGCTTCTAAAAATGTTACTATGACAACTGTCAGGCAGTTATCATAGGTAATTGGTCAGAATTTCCAAACAGAATTTTCTAGAAATGTATGTACTTATGTTTAAAAACCATTTTGGAAGTTACCTATCTTCTATGTTTGTTTTACAAAATTACGTAAATTAGAAAATTGTTTTGGAAATTATCTATCTTTTTATTCCGTGCAGAAAGTATGTAGCTTTAGAACTTTCTATTCTTATTACAATTATTTTACAGTTAATATTTTGTTGTAAATATTTAAAAAAATCAATGTGAATTTTTTTGAAAATTCATGCATTAAAATTTATATTTCTAATAACAATGTAATTTTTTTCAAAAAATTATAATATTATTTGGTACATCAATAGACGTTCTGAAGTAGTATCAGAGTTTCATTCTGGAAAAAATAAAAATATACGTAGTTTCCAAAACAATCCTCTAATATACGTGATTCCTAAAACAAACATGGAAGATAGGTTACTTCCAAAATGGTTTTTAAACATAAGTACATTATTCCCACAAGAATTGTGCAGGGGAATCATATTGCAGAACTTGTGAGGATAAAGGTATAAAGGAGACAAATCACGCTCCAGGAAGCGGGTCTTGTCCTGTTTATAGAGAGGAACTGAAAAAGCTGAAGCAGAAGAGGTAAGCTTTCTTCATGTCAACCTCAGAAAGGGTAATGTTGCCCAAAATCTCCTGATGTAGTCTGCGAGAAAGAGGAGGGGATATACTGCTCATTATTGAGCATTATAAGAAGCAAGGATTCTCATACTGGTTTCAAGACTCGTCAGGTAGATCGGCAATCCATATATGCAATCGGGATATCACCACCGGTTCATTTCTGGGTAAAATTCAACACCGAGATTCGCTCTTTTGAAGAAAGCCTGAGAACTTTCGACGGGGATGTCCTTATTGCGGGATATTTCAATAGTAAGTCGCCGGAATGGGGAGAGACTCGACAGGACAGGAGAGGAATCTTTGTTTCCGACATGCTGGCAGCGAATGAGTTGGTGGTGTTAAACCAGGGCCAAGAGTTCACATTCAAGAGGGGAGAATCAGGATCTATCATTGATTTAACAATCGCATCTCTTCACCTAGCCCCGCAAAATAAGAGAATGGAGGGTACTAGACGAGAAAACATTGAGTGACCACCAGTACATTGTTTTTAGTATGTGAGAAAAAACTTCAAGGACGTACCGCAACAAAAAATGGTAGCACCTCTTGGAACCTCAGGAGACTAAACAGGGAGAAGCTGGCGGAATCCCTAGAAGAGTCGCGACTTATTCGCAAATCAAACTGGGTGAGGAAACCAGCTTCTTTAAAGGGTATAGAGCGAGAAGCGAGTTGGGTGATCGTTCAAGCTTGCAATTACTCTATGCCTCGCCGGCCGAAAAGAAAAACGGGAAAGGGATCTATGTACTAGTGGAATGAAGAATTGGCCTGTCTTAAGAGAGAATGCCACGCAGCAAGGAGGCAGTTTACCCATTCAAAGGGAAACCTCCAGTTCTAGGGAACGTGGCATAAAGCCAGGCGTACTTTTAAGCAGACCGTGAAAAATGGCCAACGCCATTGCTGGAGAGACCTAATCGGAGACTCCGAGAAGGATCCGTGGGGTTTGGCATTTTAGATTGTCACTAAGAAATTAGTGACACGGCATAAAGCCCCTGGTTTAGATGATCCGATTTGGGTTCTGAAAATCATTAAGGCACTGTTTCTCTATGTGGAACCTAGCCTAAGAGAGGACTACACTCACTGCGTAGTACGAGACGAGGAGTTCTTTACTATTGAAGAATTAAAAAAGGTGGCAAAAACGTTAAAAAACGGCAAAGCGCCGGGCAACGATGGGATATCGAGCAAATCTTAAAAGAGATTATCGTAGTGGATCCTGAGTTACTTCTTGACGTCTTTAATACGTGCTTGACAGCAGGAGAGTTCTTCGGTGACTGGAAAACGCAGAAGTTGATCCTCCTTAGGAAAGGCAATAAACCTCTGGATAAGGTCACATCGTTCAAACCAATTTGTTTATTGGATACGATGGGTAAATTTCTGGAGGGAATGGTTCTTCAGAGACTTCAGGAAATCCTGATAGGCAAAAATAGCCTAGCGGAGAATCAATTTGGCTTTTGTAAAGGCCGGTAAACAGTGGACGCAATATTCACTGTTGTAAACCATGCGAAGAAATTCAAAGAGGACAAGAAGAAGGGATTCTGCGAGCTTATTGGGACGCAATAAGTGGAACTATTGCATCAAGGCGATGCGTCGTAAAGGGTACCAACCTACCTGTTGCGAATGATAGACAACTATCTCAGCGACAGATGGATTGAAAACAAGAGTGATGCACGTCATCTCAAACGTGAAATGACATGCGGAGCTCCCTAAGGAATAAAGGTAGGTCCATTCATATGGAACGTCATGTACGATGACTTTCTTAGAATTGAGTTACCTGAAGATACGATAATGGTTGCCTTTGCCGATGACGTCATTATAGTGTGTGGAGCGTAGACTTCTTGGATTCTAGAAATAAGGGTGAACAAAAGTTTGAGACGAGCAAAGCTCTAATTAGATCTCAACGCCCTACAAATGGCTATAGAGAAGATAGAAGCTTTGTTTGTCACAAGTAAAAGATCCTTTGAGGTCCCGAAGATTCGGATAGGACAGACTGACGGCTCCTGAGGTTCAAGCAAAGCAGCTCTACGCTGACCCTGATATGGGCTGAGTCCCCAAAGAACCGCGGCATCTCTGATGAGCTACTCTCCGCACAGGGTGGTTGTGCACAAAGAGTAGTTTCAACGAGCGCTGCTCTAGTTCTTGCGAGTCTCCCACCAATGGACTAAGTGGCGAGAGAAAGACAGAATGGGGATGGGGGATCTTAAAGGAAAGTAGACATATCGCCTGATCCCCAACCTCGCCACTTGGCTAGGAAGAAAGTACAGTGAAGTACCCGACACAAGTCTTGTTAAGTCACGGATATTTCCGACAGTACATTCATAGATTTAAGATTAAGAGAGTAGCAAATTGCGCCTACTGCGACGCTGCAGTATATGAAGCGGAGCATACTCTCTTTCATTGCGGGCACTAGAGCCATTATAGAATGGCCATGTTTACGGCAGTTGGCTTTGAAATCAACGTCGATAACATAATGTCTACCATGGTTCCGAACGTGGACTCGTGGAGGCACATAGAGTCCTTCATTATAAAAAAAATGGAACAAAAAGATAGCTCGTCTGTGTGTGGGCTTGGGGAGGACGGAAAAAGTTTTTTAATTTCTTCCCACTAACGCCCTCGCATAGCTTGAGTAGATTAATGCCCAGTTAAGGAGTAGGGCAAGGGGACCACCACTTGCGAAGTTAAAGGCTTGACGGTAGTTCCACAGGTGGATCAAGTGTCCCAAATAAAGACGAGAGTGGTTTTTAGTGGGTATATCAGAACAAGAGCGGTCACCCCCACATAATCTGGAATTCATTAACCAGGTATCTAAATTCGCAAATTTTCCACTTTCGATCACTAAAAACATAAGGGAGAGTGGGGCAAACCGGACCCCACTCAATATTTCCAAAATTGTCAAAAGTGCTATTTAGAAATATGAAACAACCATGTGTAGTATACTTTATTTTTTCAATTTGACATTTTTTACTTTTGTTTGTGCAACGCTGGGAGCAAAAGTTTTTTTTTACTTTTTTCTGCACTTTTACGTATTTTTTGTTAAGGAAATTCTGATGAAATCGTGTAATATTTCCAAATATTAGGTATTGGATTTTAAAGGTACACACCTCAGGAATATTTATCACCAAAAACTTTAATAAATTTGCAAAGCGTTTCTTTTTGACAAACGTTTATTCTCAAAATGAGCCTGTGGGCAAACCAGACCGTTTTCGGTGGGGCAAAACGGCCATATGATATTTCCTTTGAATTAAAGTTTCATAAGAATTATTTTTAAATAAAATGTTTCTTTCATTAAAATATTTACTTGGAAGACAATTGTCTTCCAATGAGAATTGGACCCTTTATTATTGTTTCTCTGATAATGACAAACATTTCTATTTTTTTATTTAAAAAAATATTTATTTAATTAAAATTCAATCCCGAATTATCAATTTCTTTACTACAACGATTGTTTACATGATTCTTTATGTTTTTTATTATTGTAGGTTTTGTAAATGCAATATTATAAATAAAAAATCAAACTGTCCGGTTTACCTCAGGGGGTGGGGCAAACCGGACCGTTTGCAAATAATTTTAAAGTTAACACAACAACTAAACAATAAAAGATGAAGTATAGGTGTCTGTGAGAAAAAGTTGCGCAATTAAATTATCTTTCAAACAAGCCCTCGAAAAATGAAATCGGTTAATTCGTTTAGTTACAAGAATAAAAAAACCACTAGGGGGTCCGGTTTGCCCCACTCTCCTCAAAGTACATTGCTTTTAAAGTGAACGTAATGTTTATGTATCAAGTACTTAATGGGATTAAAGTTGACATCATTAATTCACTGTTAATAACAAAATATTTTTGAAACTAACTTTTCAAGTTTAAAAAATATATCATTTCAATAATTATTAAAAGTGTGAAGAGTGTTTAAATTTAATTAAAATTCGGTTCGGCTTAAAATGATACTACTCATGTTTAGCTTCTGAACTTTTTGAATATATATATTAGTTATATTTATAAACAACTATTTATATATTTTTGAATAAATAAATAAAATATGTAAAATAAATTTATAAAATATTTATTACGATTTTCTATTGAACCGATAGATGTTGTCCTTAATTGAACATCCAACAATTGAGGAAACAATTTTATTGAGACTCTCTTCCTTCGATGCAAGAAGACTTATTTTTTCTGTGAAGAAGAATGTAGTCAAAAGTTACTATGATTCTTTTTCATAAAATGCAATTATTAATTATTTAAGACTACAAAGAAAATATAATAATAATAATAATAATAATAATAATAATAATAATAAGATAAGGATGCCAATATTACACTACTGTTTTGGTCTTTAATTTTTGACAAACTATTAAGACTCTCTACCTATGAATAATACTATAAAATTGCCTACATAAAAATATGTCCTGCTCGTGTCCTCTAAAAATATTTTCAAGACGACCCATAATAATAATAATAATAATAATATCGTTCTATGACAGAGTTTCAGGGTCTTAGGTACAATTTTTTTATTTTATTGAAAAATTGTCGCTTTTTAGAATTTTATACTTAAATGGTAACATCCCGTGTAGAATAATGGTAAGTACCCACTGCGAGGCCATCGTGGATTGCCTTCATTACATATAGAATCCTTAGAGGCAATTCACGTTTAGCTCTCGACGGCGTGACATGCTGTCTTTTACAGAAAATCCTCATAGATTTCATATAGATTTTCCATATAGTGCCCTTGTGGGTTTCATAAAGAGCCCTCAACATCATTTTTCAATTAAATTAATAAATAAATTATTTATTAATAACAAATAAATTTAATTATTATTAATATATAACATAATTATTTAACGATGTTTACATTTTAAATTGAATCATGAGCAATAGCAAATTCGCAAATAATGTTTGTATATATACAGGGATTAATATATATCCCATTTTTTAGTAAAAAGTTTTTAAAAAATTATATGTTTGTTAATTAATTTATTCCACCTTGTATGCTAATCAATTAATTGCATACTAATACCTACATAATAAAGAAAAATCAAAATAAACGCAAACCTACGAAATAAATAAAATTTAACAGACGCGACAATCGAATTTACGAACTATTACCGATTACAAGACTAATGTCCTAACTACTACACTAGGGAACCTAGTTGAACATTAATATTTTAATGTCATAGACCTGACTTGCTTTTGGTGATTCAATAAAACGTTCTTTGACACTAATACACCGTAAGAAATAAATAAATAGTTTAATAATAATAACAATATTAATAATATAATAATAAACGATAAATATTCAAAAATTAATTTATTTTAGGAGCTTTAAAATGTTGAATATAGCATTCTGAACTAAATTTTTTTACTAAACATTTTTTTTGGACTAAAAAAAGTTTTTGAGCAGGATAGGATAGGATTTCGGAAAAACTGGTACTCAATGTTAATTTTTTGTGCTAAATAAAAAAATGTTACGAAAAAAATTTGCTGACACTTGGATTTGAGCAGGGCAACCATAAAGGCAAAGAGCGGTGCCCCTGCGCTGATACAGCTGCCTAAAATATTATTTTACAAAGTAACTGAAAGTAATCGTGTCATATTTGTTTGGGCTTTAGTTCGAAGCTACAGAATAATGTATTGGATCTGTGCCTTTAATTGATGTTTCTTATAAATTTTTGCTGGTGTAATTCTAAGAGTGCTTAATGGTAGAGCATGAGAAAAAATATCAGGTAATTAAATCGACTTTCACGCTAAGTCATGTATGGAAACCGATATCAAATATGGACTACATGATTAGTATTGATATACACAGAGAAAAAATGCTATTGAATCAATGACATATTTGTTTGTCCCAACAAACGGCATATTCAATAACATACGAATACAAACATAGTTGCTTCAAAAGCATATGCTATTGATTATAATCAATAATCTGAAGTATAATAATTATACAACTTGACATAAATTATAACACGGCACTGTTAATTCTATAGCATAGTAATGTCAATCCTGGAGCATCTGTTTTTGAACGTATTTGAATGTATATCTTTTATAATAATAAAAATGCGCTATTAATTTAAAAGCATATTTCATTGTATAAAATATACATCTATATAAACTGTAAAGACTATTTAATAATTTAACAAAATATTATTTACATTAGAGAAAACAATTCAGGGGCTAGGTGCTATAAGGGGACGCGCACAGTTTTCGTTGTCTCTTCGCGCAGCCCCTATCACGCTGTACGCGGAGACTTTTGGTTTCACGCGTATCGGTTTATAACATCCAACATCTCAATTATTTCAAACCAACTAATTTTTTTTAATGAAACTGAATCAACCCTACATCTCAACTATTTTACGTATTTTATTATACAACATTATGCTTCTAGTTTTAAATGATGAATTATTATATTTTAACCTATATTTTCTTAACTTAATACAGAAATTATAATTTCTGTTTATTTGTTTAACAAAATTACATTCAATAGCATTTGTGCTATTGGGTTCAAAGTTTTTTTTTCTATCCGACTGAAACTAGTTGTCGCGCTTTGCCATAGGCCTTAAGAGTTTTTTATTTCAAATTTAAACAAAAAATTCATAGGAGGGTGCTAAACGCAACTGGTAGCTTCAATAGGCTTTTTTCATAGTGTAATAAAAAGTAATTTAATACTAAATCCATAAAACGGTTTGAAACAAATGCTTTGGTTACAAATTTTTTATATGTGTGTATTTTATAATTACTCTATCTTTTCTTTTTCTTTAAATACGTAATGTAAACATTCTTACCAATAAACTCCCCACTTGTTTTGGAATTAAACAATTTCGTTTTAATTCCTTGATTTACAATATCAATAAAATCATTTGATCTCTCAGGTCTGGCATTCATAATAGGAACAAAGGATGATCCTAGAATAATTTTTTTGAATGTCTCATCAACAAATGTCTTAGTGGTTGGTGTTAGGGTTGATGAGACCATATTTTTTATTTCCAACGCTGCATTCAAATATTCTGATTCAGGAAAAGCTGGCAGTATTGAGAAATAATATAAAATTTGTTCAGAAATTTCTCCAATGTCCATCATTATCCAGTCTTGAACAAGTATCTGCATTGTCAGGGATACATTTGAAGTTTACAATGTTCATACAACAACAAAAGTAATAAAAAACATTATTTTTTGAAAATATAAGAAATAGAAGCCAAATACATTTTCAACAAAAATAACAACATGTTTAATTGAAACGGTTAAAATGGATGTTACATTTAAAATAACGTTTTAAAAAAAAATATTTAAAACTTCAAAAATTGATGTTAATGCATTGTTATGAATATATTTAGAAACGTTTACAATTTTAATTGGTTATGCTCATAGGAAACTACAAAATCGGATAAATGCGACTTTCACTCACACTAAAATCTAGGGTTGCTTACACTAAAATTAAAATTTTATATTATAGAAAGATATACAGAAAGGAAATACAATTGATTAAAAGAAATAGCAAAAAAAGAAATCGATTTTTATAATAAAAAATTTAAAAAACAATATTATCTACCTTTTTAAAAAGTACATGTAAAAACCTATTAAGCTGAAATTCATATACATGTTCTCTAGAGGTGTGCAAAAAGTTCGAAAAGTCGAGTTTGGTTCGTTGTATCGACTACATGAATTTTTCGAGTTCTCGATTCCAATCAAGTTCTCAAAAATGTGGAGTACTTGATTAAATTTGAGCTTATAAATGACTAAAAAAACTAATGCGTAGAAAATATTGAATTCCCCCAAATGTGTTGCGTTAGTTACTTGGTAAAAAGTCTTGAACAGAAAGATATTAGAAATTACATCATCATCAATGGAATGATTTTATTTATTTCACTTACTCATAAAAAATTGACATCATGAGCAACAAAACTGACATAAATAGCAATATTTAAAATAGCCGATTATGTATAGAAAAAGCGAGGGCAGACAATTCAACTTGGTGTACACCTACTACAATAATAATTGAGTAATTCACTGTAATTCGGTGGTAATTCATATTTGTAATTTAATACAATTTTTTATAAAGTACAAGCAGTTCAGAGAGTAATATGAGAAAATAAATAAAAATGTCACGCTTTAATTCAATTAAATTATTGTTTAAAATTTTAAATTGAAATTCTTTTGTATTTTAAAAATAAAGATTTTTGAAATTGAAAGAAAAAGAATTAAATTTTCTTTGTGCATCTTTTAAATTCTCTTTTTTACATATAAAGCTCATGTAAAAGCATCAAGTACTTTTTAAGAAAAATGCGTTTTTTGATTTTTTTACCCTCCATAACTTTCACAAAGCTTAAAATTTTGAGAAGAAAAGTTCAGTAATTCATTTTCAAGTGAGTAGAAATGTATGGGGAAAATATATGTGGGTCTCTTTTTCTATACCATAGTTTTTGATATTTTACTTAAAAACAATTTTTTTTAATTTTTGAATAATTGTATATTAAAGGGACATTATAAGGTATCTTTTAAAGCAAAAATTACATTAGTCACTTCAAGACTTATCATTAAAAATGTTTTTCCTGCAATCGTCTTGTTTACATTTAAAACATATTTAGATTTCATTAAATCGATACAGTAGTTTTCCAGAAAAATAAGTTTTTAACCCTCTAAGCGCTTTATTTTTCTCCTAGTTCGTAAATGTGATCTTTAATCAACTCTACTATACTATAGTGATTAAATATAATCACTATATTTTTGCTGCAATCTACACAGGGTCGATTTTTGGAAAAATAATCTTATTTATTTCTCTTCTAGTTTGTAAGTATGACAGTTAATTTGGTTTGCTATATTTTTCATATAATCGACACATACACACACAAAACCTGGGTTCAATTTTGTTGCAACTTAAAATGAGCCCATGTTATATGTCATATAACGTGGCGCCACCTACGAGGTTCATTATTGAACCATTTTTAGGTTTATTCAAATGCACTTGAAAATGAGTATTTGTATCGAATTTTAGCTCACTAGGTCATAATATGCAGAAGGTAAGGGGGGATAGGGAAATTTATTTATAATGTTTCTGAAAAAATTGAATTTTTTAGGGCTTGCTCGTAACCATGACTTTCAATTGAGTTCACCATATTTTTCCTGTAATCTAGACGTGAAAATACATATGTGTATTAAATGTTAGCTCACTAGTTTGAGATATGTAGAAGTTAAGGAGGGGGAGATCCTATTCTGAGTGTCTGGGACGGACACACGATAAATTTCATAAGGCTGCTCGTACAAGAATTGTACTAGATATATGTGTCCCATTCTATTTCATTAGTCTGTCTTCTGCTATCTCATTTGAAATGTATCCAAAACATAGCACCGAGAAGCCTTGTGCAAGAAGCTTTAGGGTTCCGTCAGTTCAACAACATTTCAAAAATTTTCTATGAGCATGCACAGAAAAAAGAATCTAGTTTTAATAGGTAGAATACTCCTTATACTCTTTTAGTATGGACTATATAGTTCGCTTCAATGGCAAAAAGTCTTCCTCAAAAAGCAAGCCGTTACGTTTTTGAAAGTAGATTTCTTGTAATTGGAGCGTGTATTCTTTTTTCCGTTTAACCAATCAAAAGTCTAAACATACAAGAATCGCGATAAATGACAAATCGATACAAGCGCATTATTGTATATAAATTTATAGTCGTAAATCTGATTTTAAAATTGTTTTAGATGCTTCACATTTGAAATTATATTTTTCATATACAATTTTAAATATGACTTTGAAATTCAAATTATATACTACGTAAATTTAAAAGTAATAAACAATTATATTCTATTCAATTGATTTACGATTAATGCTTTGCAATTATCTACTTGCTTCATTTATTATACATTTTTTTAATATAGACGAGATCACAGTTATAAAAGCGAGACTAAGACGATATCATGGTTGACGATACCCAGACAAGATTTACGAATTCTAACTTTTCTGAGATAGAGACGAAACTACACTTAGAGACCTTTGGGTCAGTAGCAGACTTTCAATAGGCTGTTACTGACCATTATAGTGGAACGCTAGAGGACTATATTTTTGGGTTGCTGCGGTACAATTTTGTGCGCGTGACAGTCCAAAAGTTGTTCAGCTGCAAACCAAAGGCGACATCCCCACTACTTCGGTAAGCTGCTCACCAACATTTTGGACGATACACTCAAAATTGTACTGCAGCGCACCAAAACCATAGTGGAGCTACTGTCACATACGTTGTTCCGCTACACACAATTGAGACTATATAAAGTTTCATATTGTCTCGTCTCGTGCGGAGCTTTAAAATTATTTATCAAATTCCAAATGACAATAAAACTGATGATTAAATGAAGGAAGATTTTTTATATGGCCTACTATTTTACTATTACTTTTTTATTACGAAATCTCCTTAAGGTATCAGATCTCCTAAACCCTTTTCCATAGATTATTTTAACCAGAGGTGTGAATTTAATCGAGTCGAACCGAAAAATTTTCGACTCGATAACAGAAAACTTTAATCGGGAATAAGTCGACTCAAATTGAAAGTAAATTCGAATCAAACTGGCTAATTCGAAACACCGATTTCGAAACCGATTTCGATTTGGTTTAGAGAATAATAATTTGAAATATTATTAGTAAATCAGTGGTTTATGACCTATATTATGTCGTCCACTTTGAAAAGATAATTAAGTCTTTTATTTTAAATGATTCTGCTACGAGTGATATTGACAACAAATACTTTTATTAGTCGACAAAGCACCCTCTATAGAAGGAAGATACTTATACTTCTCAAGTTTAAAATACATTTTTTAAGACTTCTTAACATACATAATAATTATATTTTAAGGCTTAAGAGCAAAAAAATTTTATAAACTTTTAATTTTCTGGTTTGAATGATTTACAAGACCCCTTAAACAATATTTCTTACCTATGAATATTATCCGACATTTAGAAAAAGACATGATAAACAAAAATAGTATAAACCACTATAAGAAATAGCACATGACTTTATCTCCATACGTCACAGCAGTCAATCAAACGTTTGAATTTAATAAGTATAGAGACAAGAAAGTCGAACACATTTACAATAATTTACTAATGAAATACGGACATTATATACATAAACAACAAATGCTGAACTCTTACAGAAAAACATGCTTTATGATTTAAAAAAAACATGAAATTTTAAAAACATTCTTCCTCTATAAACAATTTTTCATTGTTTCATTCAATGACCATTTTCAGTAGTAAGATTGATTGCAAACTTTCTACAACAGATAAAAGCAAAAACGAAGTGACATTCTCTTTGATAGATATTTCTTTAGGTGTGGAACCTCAAAAGTGTAATTTTCTCTCCCCCTTTTTTAGAGTACTTTTTATTTAAAATAGGCAAAAAGGTGTTTTTATTCAGAATTTCTCTTATAAAAAAGGGGAGTTTGTCTTTTTTTAAAAATGCAAATGACAAAACATGGCGAAGAATAAAAATGTTTAACTTTGTTTTACTTCGAATCTTGCAACTATATTTTAGGGGACTATTCTTGACACTATAAGAAATCCGAAAATACAATTTAAAAAAATCCATTTTTTTACATTTTAAACTGGAATGTCCCTTAAACTAGATGAACGAAAAACAGGAACTTCTTTATCATAACTACCTAAGATCAAAAGTTGATAGAGAACGCACTTATCAGGTTACTGAAAATCAATTAGCCAGGACTATAAGTTATTTACAAAAGAAAAATTCTATTTTAAAGACCTAAAAAACAACGAAAAGAGCGAATAAAAAACATTTACAACCTAAACAAAGGACCCCGCACAAAATACATTAAACACCCATTTCGGTCAAATTGTTTGAAACTTTGGTAAAATGAAGTTCAAGTTATTCTGAACTAAAGCTCTCTGGTTCTTCATACCCCCCTTTCCGGGTTCGTTTGTCCGCTAAAAGCATTTGAAGGTAAAAGTAACAAACTGTATTTTGAGAGAATTTCATCTAATAGAAATGCTTTTTTTGGTGTCACTTTACATGTTTAATATCCCTGTAGGCACCATGATGTCTTAAGGGCGTCCTAAAGAATATCTGAAATGTCCCAGAACAAGTTCTTAATGTCTTAAGAATAAGAAAAAGACAACCTTAAGACGTCTCTAGGATGTTCTATGTCGTGCCATGAACGTCTTCTAAATGTTCTGAGTACGTTTACAGTACGTCCCTAGGATGTCCTAAGAACGTGCCTAGAATGTCCTAAAGGCAGGAGAGGAAAAGATATTTACACAGCTCAGTGGGCACTGGAATTTTTAAAGAAATAAATCATACAGACCAGGGATCGAACCACGATACATTGCCTTGAGACAGCATCTTGAGCCTGTCATTCATTCAAGACAAATACAAACATTTACAAAGAATACTTATATTAACAGTATCCTGAAAATATTTTGAAAATGTTTTAAACATGTCTGTAACATATTCTTAACATGTCCTAAAAATGTTCTAAGAGTTTTCTGAGGACGTCCTGAGAATGTCCTCAGAATATCCCAAATATATCCTGCTACGTCCTAATTATATAGCAAACATTTTTTTCAGAAGGTTTAGAAGACGTAATGGATATCTTTAGAACGTCTTTAGGCCAGACAAAGCACTTGTTTAGGACCAGAGCTTTTGTTCAGAATCACTTGAACTTCATTTTACCAAAGTTTTAAACAATTTGACCGAAAAGGATTTTTAATGTATTTTGTGCAGGGTCCTTTCCATTGACACATTTTTATAAAGCTGAAAGGAGACGTTAAATACAATTTTCAATCTAAGATAGCTAGTGATTTTGGTGTTTAAAAAAATTGTACTGCTGTAAATTAGTACATTACGTAAAAAGTGTGAACTAGCGGCCTTTTTAGAACGAGCGCTAAGTTGCGCCGGTTATAAAAAGACCGCCACATAAGTAACGTATGATATCTTTCATAACAAAATCATAAAAAGGCATTGATACTGAAAAAATTTTTAAGGAAAAAGAATGTTAAGAAAAGTTTACTTAAGATGCGGATCACAGAAATGCTGTCAGTAGTACGTTACTAGTATATCGCGCGAGGGGCTCGGACAATTATGAAATTGTCCAGGGGCGGAACATCGGACAAGGGGTTCTACACAAAACCAACTCAAAAAAATAATAATAATTTTTGACATTTCAAAGTATTTCTGTAACTACGTACTAAAAGCATCACTTTATGTTGGCCTATGGAGAGAAAAAAAACACCATTTTTATGATTGCGTTATGAAAAATCGTTAAAAAAATTAATATTTTGATTAAAAGTTAAGCACAGTACTTGAATAAATTGACACCATGATCCTGAATATTCTACATCAACAAAAATTGATGTCACATCTTGAAACATCTCTGAACAATATGGTCCAATAACTAATTCAATGTTGTCAAAGCAATTGAATTGTTTTATTTCACTTAAAACTTTTTGTCGTAATGGTGATGTTAATGTAGAACAGATTACATAAAAAGCTACACAAGGCTATTTAATAAAAATATATTAAATTTTATTTTTAATGGAAAACTTAATTTTCTTATAGGTTAAAGGCTAATATGATTATTAATTTAATGTAATTCTTACTCTGTTGGAGACTTCTATGCTCAAAGTCATAATCGCTACATCGAATTTCTTGAATGGCATCTTCAAATAATTATTTCAATATTATAAAATCATCTTTAAACGGTTAGAAATAGAAAAAATATGAAATCTAAAGTTAAAAACAAACCTTATAAAATTCGTCAACATATAGTACGGTAGAACTTTTCATATCCTCTGTGAGATTGTTAGTTCCAATAATTACAGCTATTTCATCGTTAATTTCAATTTTTCCTTTAGACCAATCAGAATCGTTTAGGTCGTTCATGAAATCTTTAACCGTATTGTGATTAATTTTTAACGAACTTCTCCAATTAGTCATGCGTCGTTTGAACCCATCATATGAAAGTTTCACGGTTTTACAGCTTCATACGTATTATATTTTTATAAAGAAATAAATGCTATGATACTGTTATGACAAAGAAAAATATGTATCCCTACCTACACTACATCGTATTACTTTTTAACAACTTAGTCTTATTCTGAGATTCAAAAGTATTATTATTTTTAGCTAGTAAATTACCTCTAACAGAAGTGATTTATAAACAAATAAAATATAAAATATTTAAAGAGAAATAACAATCGTTGATTAACCTTTGCGCTACCAATAATTTTTGTACACGCGGATTACCGGACGGCCACCCTGGGTGGCCAAACGCTTTTTTACTATTATGTTCCCAAAACGACTAAAATTCATCAAACGTTTTGAATATAATTATGTGTTAATACAAATACTGTATCTTAATAATGTTTTATGACATTTATGACATAAATATATGTTTTATTATTAAAAAATTATTTAAACAAATTATTGTTATTATTTACCAATTTTCTACAGAATACACATAGAAAGTTGCAGTTTTTTCCTAATTTTGCAATTTACTAAATCTTATATGATTACAGATAAATAATAAAAGTTGAATAAAAATTTAACTATTTTTTAAATAATTTTTAAACAAATTATTGTTGTTATTAACCAACTTTTACCAGAATGCACCTAGAAAGTTGCAGTTTTTTCCTAATTTTGCAATTTACTAAATCTTTTATGATTACAGATAAAGAATAAAAGTTTAATAAAAATTTAACAATTTTTTAAAAAATTTTTAAAAAAATTATTGTTGTTATTTACCAACTTTTTCCAAAATGCTCTTAGAAAGTTTAAAAATTTTTTAAACAATAGTTAAATTTTCATTCTTTATCACTAATTACATAAGATTTAGTTAATTGCAAAATTAAGAAAAAACTGCAACTTTCTAGGTGCATTCTAGAGAAAGTTGGTAAATAACAACAATAATTTGTTTAAACAAATAAAAAATGTATTATAACATCATAATATATTTTATTTATTGATATAAAACAATTTTACTGTAAAAGTTTAACGATTTTATTTTTTTGCAATATACAAAAACAAACCCTCGGTCAATTTTCACTATTCTCGTACATACTTTTTTAATTGTTATAAATAAACAAGAAGAAGTGTAAAAAAATTTATTATTGTTTTTTTCGAAAGTAGATAAAATTTTGTTTAGTGACTTAAAATGGCGAATCGATTGATACAAAATTCGAGGAGATATTCAACATTATGTATTAGTTGGCCACCGTGGGTGGCCGTCTGGTAGCGTGAAGGTTAATGCATTGGTAATTAATTAACGAATATTAATGATCAATTTATCATTAATTTTCATTGAACTTAAAACTTTAAATGCTATTATCTCTGAATCGTAATTTTTTAAAACTACTGTTACGGTGTGTATGATTTCTCTAAAACTGCTAAAGCGATCGGCTTGAGATTTACAGTGTTTCTTTATAGATATAAAAGCTAGTTTGTGAACAAAGGAATTTTAATTTGTACCAACATTTATATTTTGTCGGTCAAAAAACCAGTTTTTAAAAACCGAAAAATTCGAATTTTGGTGAAAATTATTTGCCATTTCTAGAAATTTTTGTTTCTCAGAACCCTTCGTTCACGAACAAGACAATATAGTAAACTATTAACAAATTTTCCTTTGTTTTTGATTTGAGTTGTTCCCGTTTTATCGTACACACCGCAAGCCACCATAAAAATAAAGTGTTTTGGTAAAAAAGCTACAGTTTCTACAAATGTAAACATTTTTCAGTTTTAAAGTGGCTAAAATTTCATGACAACATGTACTGTCAGGTTCAATGTACATTATTTGAGTAAAGTTTTAATGAGAACTTTAAAAATAATTGTTAAAATCATTCTTTTTTGAGGTCGAGAAGGTATGTAACCCCTTAAAGGTGTGCAAAAAGCTCAAATTATTAAATAAAAAATTATGACTTTTTTCTGTACATTAAATCAATCAAGTAAATAAGTCTACAATTTCTCGAATTTAGTCAAAAGCTTAAAATGTTTGAGTATTAGAATTGAATTGAGTACTCGAAAGTATTCGAGCTTTTTATACAGTCGAATCTTACATAAGTTGACTTTCCCCTATCATGTACATTGTATCTATATATTTTATGATTGCTTAAGGGGAGATTCTACTGATTTTTTTTTTCAAATAATCGAAAAATTTTTTTTTATAGTTGGTTAGTATAATTATCTAAGAATACAGGAAAAATCGTCTGAAGTGATAAAAATAATCTTCCCAGCAGAAGGATAGAAAAAACATCCCCCTCCTCAGTGGTGCAACCTTGATAATTAAGTTTCAAAAAGGTTTACAAGCTTTATTTTTCAACCGATTTAAAAAAAAAATTAATTAAAGCTTATAAAATTTAGAAAAACATTGTCCAGTCCAATTTTCAAGTTTTTATGGTTTATATTAATTTTTTATTGAAAAGTTAAATAAATGTAACAATTTTGCAAAAAATTTGTTTTATCTTTAATATAATAGAATATTTATTATGGCTTCCGTTTCTGGATTCGTCACAGTACAGTCGTGTGTAATTACGGTAGTGTTTTTTGAGCCAATTTTAAGGCATTTTTTGTCAAGGGAGGGTAGTGCAGTATTGGAGTGAGTGTGGAAAAAGTTGTAGTGTTGGTGTATATCTGGTAAAAAGAGAAATTGTGTGAGTGTGTGTAGAAAAAAGAAAGGAAAAAGTAAGCGGGTATTGAAGGTTAGAATTAAGTGTGAGAGTGGGAGAGAGATAGAGTGGGCCTGTGTCACATGCGTGGGGTCACGTGCTAGGGGGAAGTATGGAGCAAGTGGAAAAGAAAGACGAGAGAGGGCAGAAGCGACTGGAAGAGAAAAAGGAGAAGAGTGAGAGAGAATGTAGAGAGGGAAGATGAGAAGGAACGAGAGAACGTTGAGTCAGGGGCGGAGAGTTTGGGCGAGGACGAAGTGTTTGGAACCCCGAAAGCTTCTAGAAGTTCTTCGGTGGTGGATTTCACAGAATACATTGAAAGAAGGAAAAGAGCAGGTAGGCCGACAAATAAAAATATGTTGGATAAGGAAAGAGGGTTGGCAGCATCAAAGAGAATGATGGCAAAGTGGCAGAGTCAAATAAGAGCAGCGAAATTAGGAAAAAAAATGGAAAGTGGTTCAATAGTTTTAGATAAAGGTGGAAAAGAAACCGAGCATGAGGAAAATGAAAATGAAGAACAGGAGGGGGAAGAAGGGTAAAATAATCTGTAGGATCTCGCGTATCTAATGATAAAAATGAGCGAAGAGACTAATCAAAGAACAGAACTGTTGAGCAAAGAAATAAGGGATAGTAGAGAGGAAAGCGACAGGAGGGAAGAGGCGAGAGAGGTAAAAATGGATGAGGTAAGGGATAAGATAGGGTCGTTATAAAAGATGTGGTGAGAGTGGGAAAACAGTTGGAGAAAAGAAAAGGAAGAAATGTTTGTCAAGTTAGAAAAATTGGAGTTGGAACAGGGAAGAATGGAAGGGAAAAAAAGAAAAGAAGTAAGAAGCTTGGAAAAGAGGGTCGAAGAATTGGAAAGTAGGGTTGTGGCAGGTTGTAGCTTGCAGGAAATGCAGACGCGAATAGAGGGTGGAATAGAAGGAAAGATGGTATAACTAAGAAAGGAGGTGGAAAGATTGGAAAAAGAGAAAAGAAAGTGCAGCACAGTTATAAAAGGACTTTAAAGTAAAAAAGGAAGAAGGGAAGGCTCATATTGGCAGATTACTTGTAGGAATAGGGGCAAAAGTCAATATTAAGGGAATAAGAGGAGTGAGTGTGGATGATAAAGAAATGCCAAAAGTGTGGGTGGTGGATTTAGAGAGTGAAGAAGAGAAAAGGGAAATAATGGTACTTAAGAAAAATTTAAAGGGTCGTCCAGAAAGAATAGAGGAGGATAAAACTTGGAGAGAAAGTAGAGTGGATTGGCTATTGCAAGGGAAGGCATGGGAAGAGAGGGCAATGCATAAAGAGGTGAGGTTTGGCAAAGAATGCATCTGGGTAAATGGGGTGAAATGGTGGGTTGGTGAGGAAAGGGGAGAGGTGGTATGCGAAAGGAGAGAGAGGGATTTTGCAGCAGCAGAAGGAGTACAAGGGGGGACAAACAACACTGTTGATCCCTATCAAAATAGGTTTTTGGAATGTGGGGGTATAGAAAACAATGAAGAAGGATTTTGGAAAGGATTAAAAAAGTGGGATATATTTTTCTTGTGCGAAACATGGGTAGAGAGGAGAAAATGGGAGCGTATAAGAAGATTATTACCAAAGGGTTATAAGTGGGAAATGCAGGAGGCTAAGAAGGTACATAAGAAGGGACGAAGTGCAGGAGGGATGATTACTGGTGTAAGAAAGGAATTAAGAGAGGATAAAAAGAGAAAGAGGAGTTCGAGTAAAGATGGCTGCATGGTAAGAACTATAAGTATAGGGGGAGAAATGGTGGACATTGTGGGAATTTACAGAAGAAGGGGTGAGGTAGAGGGATGGAATACATTAGAAGAGCAAATGGAAAAGAGTAAGGAAAGAAGGGTATTGATAGGAGGAGATTTTAACTGTTGGACAGGGGAACTGGGGGGAGGAACCTGGAATGAAGAATTGGGGAAATACGAAAGGACATCGAAACACAAAGAGGTTGACAAGGAAGGAAAGAGATTGGTGAGCTTGATAGAAGAATGGGGTGGGTCAATATGTAACGGCAATATAAATGGTAATGAGGAAGGTGAATACACATATATAGGAAGAGGGGAAACAGTCATTGACTATGTGTTGGCAGATGAGAGGATGAGGAAACTAATAAAGAGAATGACAGTGGATATAGAAGTTGGATCGGAGCATTTACCCTTGGTTGTGGAATTGAGGGAAGAGAGTGGGAAAGCTAGAGAGGGGAGGACAGAAGAGAAAGAAATAGAAATGAAAGTAAAAATGGGAAAATGGGATATTTCTAGGTTGAAAGAATTTGAAAAAGCTCTGCAGGAGAAATGGATAAGAGGGAAGGAAGAGGAGAGCGTAGATGGACAGACAGGCAGAATAAGGAGAAATATAGAAGGAACAAGAAAAGAGCTAGAGAGAGAAATGACAACAGGAACAGAGAAAAAGGGATGGTGGGATGAAGAGTGTGAGGATAGTAGAGAAGGATTAAAAAAGAGTATAGGGGATTGGAGAAAGGGTAGAATATCTAAGAAAGAGTATAACAGCATACATAAAAAACATGGAAAATTGATTAAAAGAAAGAAAGAAGAGGAAAAAAAGAGGTTCATGAAGGAAGTGGAGAAGGCGATGAGGGAGGGAAGGGAATGGAAAATTATAAACAAAGATAGAAAGAGTTGGACAGGTGTAAATCAGAAAATAAGCATGAGACAATGGACAACATACTTTAAGGAATTAAGTGGGGGTGTAGAAAATAAAGTAAGAGGGGAAGGAAGAAGGAAGATAGATGCAGAAAGGGATGAGAAGAAAGTAAGCAGAGAGGAAGTGGATGAAGCTATCGACAGATTAAAGAGGAATAAGGCTGCTGGGAATGATGGGCTGGAAGGAGAAAGTTTAAAATATGGGGTTGAGGTAATAAAAAAGGAAATGTGGGAACTAGTAAATAAGATATGGAGGGGAGAAGGGTGGCCAGAGGAATGGAGAATGGGACTAATTGTACCGTTGGTGAAAAAAGGGCAAGGAAAAACAGTCGAGGTGTATAGGGGGATTACGATGATGCCGATTGGGTACAAGGTGTACGCTGAGATGCTACGGAAAAGATTGGACGAGAAAAAAAAAGAAAAGGGGGTATTCCACAGAATCAATCGGGTTTTAGAAAAGGGATGGGAACATTGTACCACATCTACACTTTAAATTATCTAGTGAGTAGAAATCTGGGAAGGGAGGGGGGGGAAGTTAATAGCACTGTTTGTTGATTTCAAGGCGGCTTTCCCGTCAGTTAGAAGAGATGTTTTATGGAAAGCATTGAGAGAGGGAGGGATTGAGGATGGGTTGATTGAGAGAATGAAAGAGTTGTACGTAGATGTTAAGGCTAGGGTTAGGGTGGGAGAGAAATTGGGAGAGACATTTTGGATGGGAAGGGGACTTATGCAGGGATGCCCTCTGAGTCCGCTCCTATTCAGTCTGTTGATGGCAGATTTGAAAGAAAGATTGGAAAAGAGAGGAAAGGGTGGGGTAGTTCTAGGAAAAGGGAGATTGTATTCGTTGATTAGAGAGTTTGAGGATTATGCAAGGGGTAAAGAGCTATGGGTGAATGTGGAAAAAACAAAATTGTTTAGATTTAGAAAGAAACGAGGTGGGGAGGACGAAGTATGGACGATGAATGGTATGGTGATTGAAGAAGTGAGTGAGTTTTGTTATTTGGGATATTGGTTTGTGTATAATGGTAGTCAGAAGGTGAATGTGAGTAGAAGGGTGGAGAAAGCAGGAAAGATAATGGGGCAAGTGTGGGGTATAGGTAAAAGGAGGTTTATGAACGATTGGAGAAAGAGATTATGGCTGTTTGATGCGTTAGTATGGTCTGTGTTGTGTTATGGAGTAGAAATTTGGGGATGGAGTGAATGGAGTAAAATGGAGAGCATGCATGAGAAGTATATAAGGTGGACGATGGGGGTCAACAGGTTATGTCCAGGGTATATGTTGAGAGAAGAGATAGGAAGAGAGAAATGAGTAGTGCGACAGAGAAAAAGGGCGTGGAATTTTGAGGAAAGAATGAGGCAGGGTAAAGGTAACAGGTGGACGCAATTGTGTTGGAATTTTATTAAGGATAGGGAAGAGAGGGGAGTTAGGGAATGATCCAAATGGGAAAAGGCAAGGTCAAGTGCGTTGAATGAGAGCAGAAAAAGGGGAAGGAATTGGGTAGAGTTAGAAGAAGAATGGAAAGAGGCAGATATGGATTAGAGATGGGAGAGAATGGTGAAGTCGAATTATAATAGGTGGTTTAAGATGGTAAAAGGAACAGGGGAACCGAAGTATTTGAGAAAGATAAAAGAAGAAAGCACATGGATGAGGATGGTGAGTTTTAGAATGGGGGAGAGAATGAAAGAATGTATGTACTGGAGGAGAGAGGATGAGAGGTTGTGTAGAGTATGTGGGTATAAATTGGAGGATTGGGAGCATGTGTTAGATAGGTGTGTAGGAATGTCACAGAGGAAAATGGGAGAAGGTGTAGATGAAAGAGTGAGATGGATTTTCAATGAGAATGGGCAAGGTGAGGGATGAATGAATGAATTGGTGAAAATAAGGGAAGGTGTGAATGCTGCAGTATTAATCGATGGGGAGGTTTTTGGGGAATAGTTGTTAGTAAAGATTAAGCAAAGACGAAGCTAATCCCGGTAAAAGAAACTGGAAACGGAAGCCCGGGCACTGGCGGATAGAATTAGTTTAAGTAGGTTAAGATGGCGAATAATGTAATTAGTTATAAGCTTTTGTATTTTTGTAAAAGGATCCTCGAACCCTGCTGTGCGCAGGGAGAGTAAATAAAGAATAATAGAATATTTATTATTGAAGACAAAAAAAAATAATGTTAGGTTATTCCTTGATCAAAAAAATTATTCAAGTACAATTTTAAACAATACAAACAAATTAATTTAATAAACATTAAAAGTTATAACAAATTGTGAATTCAGACAAAGCCTTTAATTAATTTTGCCGAAATTTGTTACTCGGGAGTTTTCGGGGTCGCTGATCACAAATCTGGTGAAAAATAACATTAGATTGGTAATCAGTAACTCCGAAAACCTCCGAGAAACGATTTTCAAGTGAATCTGATAAGTTTAAATTTTTTTATCCATGTGAATATTCGTTATTACAAATTTTATTTTAAACGCGTTTTTCTCGAAACTGCATATTTTCAACTTGTTTACACTCTCATTTTTACAGTTTTCAACGAAATAACTTGCAATTTGGACAGCATGTTCCTGGAATGTGTAGTTTTCGTGTAAACTAGGAATTTTAAGATACATTAATATTTATAAAAGTTGTAAACAATTTATATTGTAAAATTATGGTCAAAAAATTAAAAAGTCTGTCATTTGGTTATCTTTCAATGAATTTTTTTCTTCTAGTTTACACGATAGCCATAATGATATATAGATTAAGAAAAATTTTGATTTTTTTATTTTAAATTAATTATCGCAGAGAAAAAATGTAAACAACTTTTAGAGTGGACCATTTTCGGCAGCTATTTTCTAAGACTCCATTAAACAAAAAAAGAAATAAATAATGTTTTTACTACTGTAATACTTGTATTTTATTGTAAAAAAAAGTTTGATTAATAAATATTTAATTTACTAAAAAAATTTTTTAAAAAAACTTAAATTTAGTGTAATCTCCCCTTAATAGGTCACTGTACAAACATTTTTGCTTACATGCTAATTCTCTCTTAACCCTTTCAGTCCCAGTGGTCGATATATCGACCACCTTTTAAGACGTCGATTTTTTTAACATAATGTAAAGGAAAACTCTAAATAATTGTATATTTCTTATTTTTATGTTTCTACAAATAGGGTTTAGTAGTTTTTAAAAAAATTAAGCTATATTATTTATGTTTTTTTGTTATTAACAAACTTATTCACGGCAACGCATTAGTTTAGGTTAAATTTGACTGTAATAAAATTAAATCAGTAACATATACTTAAAATTATGGTTGCTTTCTAAATTCTCGCCGTTTGCTGAATATTAATCTAAAATCTGATATGCAAATTCAAAATGGCGAATCCAATATGGCGGACAAAAATTAAAAATTAAACAAATTTGCTTGAAAATGGACTCTCGGGGGTTTTTGGGGTCGCTGATTACGAATCCAAAGTTAGTTTTTAAAAATTCAATATGGCGGACAAAAATTAAAAATTAATCAGCGACCCCAGAAACCCCCGAGTGACAACTTTCAAGTAAAATTAAAAAATTTTTAATTTTATAGTCCGCCACATTGGCTCCGCCATTTTGAATTTTCAAAATTTTGAAAATCTGATTTTAGATTCGTAATCAGCGACCCCGAAAACCATAGGTACTATACCTATTGTAGATATTTTTCAATCGCCCTAATTATGGGACTGAAAGGGTTAAACTGCAGTTATACCTCTACAGGCTGCTTGTCTGCGCAGGCAGGAGCAGCAAGAGGTAGAGAGAACATGCATCAAATTTAACTCTGAGTTAACAACCTTCCAATCATTTATACCTTTCTGTAAGATCTACCAATCACAAGTAATAATCTGAAGTTAATTTTAGGCGAACGCCGAAAATAGCCGGGGTGAGCAGACAATAAATAATATATTTAATCTTCTTTTTCATTATTCATAACAATTATAAAAATATGTACGAGATAACCGACGGAATAGCTCAGTTGGTTGGAGCTCCGGCTTTTCGGGTGGTGCGAGCGAGGTTCGCGCCCCCCGTCAGCCGGGGATTTTTTCCGACAGGTGAAATATTTCGAGCGGGAGGTTTGACGCCTAGGTGCGACGGTATGCATTGTCGATTATTGTCCGATGCCTACTGCCAAAACTAGACTGTCGATAAACCGGTTGTACTCAGAAGAGGTTTTTCTACAGTTTCCCTCTTCTCTGGCGAGAAAACCCAATTACGGGTGGTCCAGGCAAATGCGAGTACTCCTATCTTCGAAAGTCGCACTGTAGGCGCATTAGGTTAGATAAATTTGCTAATATTTAGTAGAATGGTTATGCTTAATCCACAAAAAAAGTATCTGCAGGGACTCTTGTCGAGAGCGTAAGGCCAATAGGGCAGGAGTATAAACGACAAAAAAAAAAAAAAAAAATATGTACGAGATAATTAAAAATTGACCGAGTGTGTTTATTTCGTAAATTACAAAAAAGTAAAAACATTAAAGTTTTACTTTCATTTTGGAAGTGTTCACTCTAAATCTGAATCAGTGAAAATTTCACTGATTTCAAATCAGTGAGCAAGTTTTCTTTAATTCATCAGTACAATTTCACTGATGAATTAAAGAAAACCACTGATTGTCAGTGAAATTTCACTGATGAATTAAAGAAAACTGGGACACTGATTGAAATCAGTCAAAATTTTCACTGATTCAGATTTAGAGTGTATGGAAAAATGTATTAACCATACGTTACGACTGCTAAAACCTGAACTATCATGTATATTGCATGCTGAAAATAGAGTTTAAATTTTGACTCATGTTCATAAAAATGATATACTTTGAATAATAAGACTTCAATCTGCTATTTAAAAATACATAAATATTATATTAATTAAAATTGAAGTGAAAATAATTTTTTTTAAACAAATTAGAATAAATTTGTTTTTCTAATTTGAAACTGAAATTCCTGTTTTGGTAAAAATTTCCAGATTTTTCCTGGTCGATTAAAACTCCTAGTTATTTCTTAATTTTTCCGCGCGATTTACCAACCGGTTTTAGTTTCTACTAATACAATACCGTATTAGTAGAAACTACAACCTTGTCGTCTTTGGTTCCCACATCGGAATCTACATGAAACTCTATACCATTAACCATACGTAAGAGCCTAATTTCATAAAGAAAACTATATAGATTCCCATGTAAAACCGTATAGTAAATTAAGACCATGTAAGATTTTATATAGGATTTTATATCACATACACGGAAAAAATAAGTACAGTATAATTCCAATTATCCGGACGTCCGATTAACCGGATTGCCGACAACAAGGCATTGTATCCAGATCGGGTCTGGTCCCAATTAATCCGGATAATTGGAATTCGACTGTACATGAAATGTTACTTGACAGTACTTGACTTTTGAATGGGTTAATAATTCTGTAAATATTTCATAGACAGTCCTAGAATTTTTCATTGACTTTTGTGAAATAAACACAAGCAGTGCTGGAAAATTTAAAGTAATCAATTGAATATTTTAAACATTCTAGCACTGCTCGTGATTATTTCACATAAGTCAATGAAAAATTTTAAGACTGTCTATGAAATATTTACAGAATTATTGTCCCATCCAAAAGTCAAGTACTGTCAAGTTCTTATTTTTTTGTGTATATTTCTCTAACGATTGTATAAAGAAATCCATGTTTTTTTACTCAAGTTAGTTTTCACATAGTTTTTCATATAAGATTCCAGATAGATTTCCATGTGAAGAATTTCAATTGGGAAGCATTTCAATTTGACATAAAATTTTAAAATTTACACTTTTTTTATTTTTTGAATTTTGTAAAAAAAGTTCAAACTTTTGTTCCTCTTAATATTTTTCAATCGGATGTAGCTAAAATTTGAAGTTAGACTAATACCTACACTGAAGAAAAATGTAATTGAATCAAGAAAATTTGAATTGGTTCAAGTAAATGTCGGGATTGCATAGGGTCAATCTAATTATGCGATTGGATCAAGAAAATTATTTTCTTGGCATAGTATACTTGGTAGGAGAGTATATGTTCTTGATCCAAGAAAATATGGAATTTAGTCAAGAAATTAAGTTACATGAAAGAAATGCAGATTATATTAATTCAAGAACATTTGTGTATCAAATGAAGAAAATATTTTCTTGATTTGAGAAAATTATAGATTTCAATCAAAAAAATATTTTCTCAATTCAAGTAAATTATTTACTTGAATTCCCCCCCCACCTTACCCCCATCATTTCTAATACTTAGGTCAAACATTTTTATTATTTAATTAACATTTAAATTTTTTATTTAAATAATTAAATAATTGTTATTTTACATATATATTTACATTTAATTAACACTTAACACAAATACAACAAATATACATTGAAAGAAAATTTTCCACGGTCGGAGGAATTGAACCCGGGTTGCACGCATCAGAAGCTGTACCGTTACCACTATGCTATCCAAGCCTCAATGGACAGTTTTCAAAAACTGCTATTTAAGTTGCACATCCATTTGAAGAAAAATATTTTCTTGGATCAAGAACACCGGCATTGTGTTAAGTAAAAAAAAGTTTCAAATCAAATGAATGAAATGATTTGATTTAAGAAAAACGTTTTCTCCAGACAATACTTTACTATTTCGCTTAAGAACATAATATTCTTGATTCAATCATTTTTGGTACTTCGGATAAGTAAAATATTTGATTTGATCAATAACATATTTACTTCCACCAAATACTGAATTATTAATTCAAGAACTCTATCTAATGCTTATAATTACTTGGCACAAGAAAATTAATTTCTCTCCTCAAATAAATATGGGATTGATTCAAGTATACTCTGCCAAGTAAATGCATTTACTTGGTTCAATTACATTTTTTTCAGTGTAAGAGAGTTCCCAATTTCGCTTTTATCAGTCAAATTGTTTTTGAATTATTATCCGACAAAGTATCCGAACATAATTTTTTATTGTCATTTTTGGAATTCGTACTAATTTAATAGAAAAACTAAAAACAAATTTTCAAATCGTGTACAATGTATTGACAAAAGTCGAATTTTATTTATGCAGATATGTCAAAACTGCTGTCAAAACCTTAAAATTGACCTAAATTTTGAGGGAAGAGCAGGTAATCGAAAATAGATATAATTTAAAATCTAAGTCCGTTTTTTATAAACTATATTATAAAAATACTTATAATTAGATTTACCTTCTCAATAAATAAATTTAAAAACTTTTTAAAAATATTCTAATTACCGATTTTGAACAGCTTCTAAAATTTTCTTATATGATAAATCCGTTTCTTTACATAATCTCAATATACATTTTTCTGCATTTTCGAATTCTATGTGGTCAATATTACGACCATCTAAATTTTTACACGTATGTTCAGATTCTTCTTGAAATGATTCGTTGAATTTTAAAACTTTAGCGTAACACGGATCTTTTCGGTATGCACAGTAAAATATGTTTTCATTATCCGTCGAAACATAGTACAATTTATTTCTGAATACACATTTCTTGGAATTTTTCTTTTTTCCTTTAAGATAATACATCTACTTAAAAGTAAAACATTTATATTTGAAAAGTCTTTATTTCACATTAAATATAATAAAAAGTAAATAAATAAATTGTGCATCTAGGAGTAAAAATCATTCATTAGAGTGTGAAATTTGCTACTTGAGCGTAGCAATCACATAAGTAAAATCAGTTTTCACCTTGAGTTGCTCAGGATGGTTTCTCTAAGGAAAGGTTTCTTTTTTTAAGTTTCATATAATTTTAATATTAAAGGTAGAGAAGAGCCCAGGTGCGAATTTCGGTCGGCAACCACAGTTGGAACGTCGGGCTAAAGACGAGCCAACTGTGGCAGTCAAAGTTTCGGTACCCAAAGATAGCCTGACTTTGGTTGAAAGTTTTTTCTAAAGTTGGGCCAGCCATGAATATTTGAGCGTCGGCCCAACCATCAGACACAGTTGGCCAAACTGTTGGATTTGATGACACTTTAGCCGCCAAAGTATTCATGGCTGGCCTAACTTCTTGATGGTCGGCCGGACCGTCATGCTACGTAATCGTAGCATAGTGGTATCGCGTTAGGTTGCGAGTTCAATCCTTGCGAGCGTTAAATATTTTAATATGTATATAATTAATACAATGTATGTGCGATAAATGTCCCATGTGTGAATTGTCGGTCGGCCCATAGTCGGGCCAACCATGCACATGGTCGCCCCAACTTGGTCAGCCAATGGTCGGACCACTCTGTGGATTGATCACGCCGGTAATCCAGCAGTTGACACAGTTGGACCAACCATTTGCACCAAAGTTGGGCTGTCTATGGACGCCAAAGTTGTGCCGACCGTGGGATCGAATGGTTGGGCATCCTTCGTTAACCACGGACGGCACAACTTTGGTAAAGTTAGTCTGGCTAACTATTGACAAATGTTAATAAAAAAATGTTCATTGAAGGACTACAAGGACAAATTCATGCGCTTAGAGCATCACTTACCACGATTTCCTTAAAACTATGCTATAAATGCTCCACACCACTCTATATAAAATTTGATAGAAATCCTTGCGCTTTTCTGATGGATTTCTTGCAATTTGGATACTAATAAAGTGCGCATGCGTCACGGTGCCAGTCCTATTTACAAGAAATCCATCCGAAAAGAGCATAGATTTCAAGCAAATTTTACATATAAATGTAAAGAGTATTTCTTTCATGTGTTTTGAAAGTTTTTAGTATAATGATCGAACAAAATTAGTATATATTTTTTTCTATTCTTGCAAAAAGTAAATTCATGTAATGAATACATGTTTTCATGAAAGAATCTCTTGCTTCACGAACGATTTATACATCAAACAGTGTCTAGCAAAAAGTACATCAAACGCTTCATGTAACTTAAAAACATTATTTTCCGTGTATATAGGGGGTTTTGAGGTCGATGATTACAAATCTAAAGTCAGTTTTTAAAAATTCAAAATGGCGAACAATGTTTAAAAATTAATATAGTTTATTGGAAATTAAGATTTAAGGGTCTTTAGGGTCGTTGATTACAAATCTGAGGTTAGATTTTAAAAATTCAAAATGGCGGATCCAATACGGTGGACATGGATGTTAAAAATGTAGTGGATTCTATTAAAAGATTGTATTTTGGGGGTTTCGGGGTCGTAACAGCCAGTAAAACTAACTGCAAAATTCATTTAAACATTATGTAAATAATAACATTTATAAGGTAACTAGCCGCAAATAATTCAAGGTATGAGTTTTACGTCAAAATCAACTATACGCGAAACTGATGAAGTTAAACCTGTGATACAGCATTAAAAACAATTTTTAATGGATGAAATATTTTTAATCAAGCAAAATAGTTATCATAAATAATAAAATCACAACAACAACAAATATTTAAATGATTGTAGGACAAAAGTTCCAATTTAAAACTTCCAAACCAGAAGTTCCAATCGAAAAGTTCCAATGTAATAAATGTCCAATGTACAAAATGTCCAATATAAAAAGTTCCAATGTTTAAAATGTCTAAAATAAAAAAGTTCCAATGTGCAAAATATCCAAAACAAAGAAGGCCCAATATATATAATAATATTATATATATATATAAAACCGACAATTTCATGTCCCTAGTGTTTTTTAAGAAACAGATTGCACATATGGTAATGAATCCAACGTAAAAAAGTAACTCTGGTTATTACAAACAAAAACCTATAGCCACTTTAATTTCTAAGATAAATTTTTTTAATGCAAATTTAAGAGCCAAATCGTCATGGAGAAGCTTGTCCCAAAGGTCAGTTACAAAACAAAAACAAATATTTTTGGTCAAATTCTCAAATAAAAATAATTATTGATAAAATTTTTTTAAATATCTAAGTGTGTAAAATTGAAAAAATTAAATTGGTTGTAAAAAAAATTACTTTTTAATGTTTTTTTCTGATGTTATTTCTTGTCCCCGGTTTTGTGCATCATGGTGAAGCCTTTTTAAAAATTGAAATATTTCATAAAAATAAAATTAAAATTTGGGTATTCTTTAGTAAAAGCAACAATTTAGTTCCCTCAATAGTGTTTCACTACAAAAGAAAAAAATTTTATACATTTTTTCATTTTTTTTATGTTTAAAGCGTCAACTTTGTACAGGGAATCACAGAATCGTCATGTTGAAGCCTTCACATATTTCATAATAAATAAAAAAAATAATTTTTTTTAGCAAATAATGTATAGTCATATTATTTCAGTGAATATAAAAGACATGAATATGAAACCGATTGAAAATTGCTAATAATTTATTTTAAGAAACAGTATTTATTTTGCGTCATGGTGAAGCCTTTTTTGTCTTTCATTGAACTTGTGGTTTAAACAAGTGTATTATTACAACAATTTTTCTAATTGTTTACAAATAAAATTAAACAAATACAAGTTACCTTCTTTAAACTATAAATTTAGTGAGATGTGACATTAATTACTTTATAAATTTTCATAAATTAACGTACAAATTTTTGAAAGTTACCAAGAATTTATTTCCATTTAAATTATCTTAATAAATTGCGTTAAATGGTTTAAAATAATTTATAAAATTACAACATATATTTCCATAAATTTTCATACATTACAACATAAATTTCCATAAATTTTAAAAATTACTTTTAAAATTTTTCTTTTATTTACTCAAAAAAATTTATTTAGGTACCTCAGAAAATTTATAAATTACCGCAGAAATTACTATAAATTTCCTGCATTAGTCTTTCTAATCTTGAATTATGTTTTGTAATAATATTATAAATTACCGCACAATTTTTATAAATGACCGTATAAATTACCATAAATTTCTATAGATTACCATAAATTACTGCATAAATTTCCTGAAGTAGATTTTCAAATCCTGAATGAAACAAAAAACAGTTTCTATAAGTTCGACGGTCAATTTTGTTAGCATAACAAAACTATGGCAACTAATTATGCTACATGGATGTGTGTCCATAGCAACATGTAAACAAAAAAGTAGTATGCCATGAATACAGCATAGTTTCTAAATTTGAATTTTGAACTTGAATATAATTATTGGAACTTTTCGCTTTTGCAACAAAGAATTATTGGAACTTTTGGCTTTTGCAACAAAGAATTATTGGATCTTTTGGTTTTTGGAACTAAGAATTATTGGAACTTTTGGCTTTTGGAACAAAGAATTATTAGAACTTTTTTCTTTTGGAACTTTCGTCCTCCAACCATTTAAATACTTCGATTTTCTGATATTCGGCCAGCTAGTATCGGCTCTCAGACCACTGTGCGGTTCAAAATGGGTGCCAACGTGATCAATCCACAGGTTGGCCCGACCATTAGCTATGGGTCGACAGACAATTCGCACCTGGAAGCGGGGTTAAGGGGTAAGTCTAGTGTTCAAGCCTGTCTTGAAAGCATATTTCAGTATTTTTTTAATATTGTACACTACTGTCGGCAATTATCGGTACGCATGCACGTGCACGGCCCAAAAACATACCAATCTTCAAATCATTATTTTGTTGTATATACAAATGTAATAAAATTAACAAATATATTATTCGAAAGATCATTACATTATACAATTAATGATACATAACAGAAAATTTTCATAATTTATGCACGGAAAAATGTAAGGTACACATGCTATACCTTTCAAAAAATGTATCCAACAAATGACTTCACACTGCAAAATCAAGTGTCTCATTTTGAAACGTTTTGTGCCCATATTTGAAACACGTAGATGTTTTGTGTCCACATATTTGAAACAGATATGTGTCTTATTTTAAAACGTTTAAAGTGTCTTACACATTCAGCAATGCATTTTGAGACACGTTATGTGTTTTGATTAGCCGTCTCACGTTAAAAAGACGTTTTACGTGTCTCATACGAATTGAGTTACGTTAAATGTTTCAAAATGAGACACGAGATGAGATTAAATGTCTCAATGTAAAATAGATTTTGTATCTCAATGGTGTAAACGCTTAAAGCAAATCATTTTGAGACACTTGTGAGATACCAGTTTTTGCAGTGCACTTTATAAAAAACCAAAGGAAATAATAAGTGTGAAGTGAATTGAATAGTAAAATTGTTAGACAAGGATAACCCATGCACCGAAAGGTACAGATACTGTCCCAAACATTTTTCCGTGTACAAAGATTGCAAAAATCAACAAATTTGACAAAAAAAATTCGAAAAATAAAATTGTTTTGGAAATTTACAACCCTTTCATATTTTTCCAAAATTTCAGAAAAAATTTGAAACTTATATATATACTATTAGTATTTTTCACTACAAAAATAGTAATAATTGGGTAATTCAACAATCGAATGAAGAAAATAAAGAAAATTTTGGCCCAATATGCTCATTTCTCAAAAAATTTAAAAAAAATCAATTTCTAGTATGGAATATTTAGCTATATTTTTAGCAAATTCGAATTACTTCAGTCAAATGAATGGAATTTTTAATCCATTTAATATTTATTTATATAATACATATTAATTGGTCAGAATTCGCGAAATTTTCCCTAAAAATAAAAAGTATATTTTTTAAATCGAAATGCTGAAAAACATTTGTTTTTAAAAAAACTTAACTAAAAACTTTAGATATTATATTATTTTTTAAAAAAAGTTACGGCAAAATGAATTTTTTGTAAGTTTTTAAACAAAATTTATTTCTCCTAAATGAATGAACCGATTTAAATAAATCAAGCGGGCATATAAAAGGGATAAAATAATTATACTTTCGTTTAGAATTAGAGACTTCTTAAAGAGTTTATTTTCGAATAATTATTTAATAAACTTTTTATAAAAAATATTTTTTTTAATGTTCTACGTCTTTAAATTTTTTTTTAATTCCAACATAAAATTAAAACTATACACTGAAAAAAAATTTATTTGATTCAAATAACTGATTATTTGACTATTATCAAATAAATTTTTATTTAAATCATATAATTTTAATTTGAATCGATTAAATAATATTTGCTTCAAATACTGAAATATTTAATTCAAATAAAAATTATTTGATTTAAGTAAATATTTATTTGATAATAATCAAATAATCGGTTATTTGAGTTAAATAAATTTTTTTAGTGCAATAAATCAAATTTCGTTGAGAACATTTATGAGCAACAATGTTTAAAAAGTTACAATCAAAATTATTATGTATATGTATATGTGTTAGTATACACGTGCATGTGTGAGTAAACATGTGTATATTACTTTTTTATGTATATCTATATATGTTGATGATCCACGAACCAATGTATATCTATATATGTTGCTGAACGACGAATCCGACGAAACGACTAGGAAACATTTTAATATTATAGATAGATAGATAGAAGAGAAGATAGAAGAGAAGAGATAGAGATATTTGTTAATTTTATGACATTTGTAGTTACAAAAATATCGTCACTTGAAGATTGAAATGATAAAGGCGACAGTAGTATACACGGTAAAGTTTTTGGGTGAGCTGCCGTCTCACGATCCGAAAAAAATCGTCTCTCAATGTGGGTACTCTGCTTTCTTTTTTAATAGAGCTCTTCTGACCACAATGAACGAGCAGCACTACGAGCGTCGTGCGCTGATCTATCATACTGCGGAAGTCTCTCTACACGAAAAATAATTTTCACCTGGAACAACTACACCCAAAGAAAAATATTATTTAAACCAAATATATTTTATTTGGGAGTATTGCTTGAGCTTTTTTCGAGTGCCGTTGTCTTTGCGAGAGCTCTGACATATTTGTTTGTTTTGACTACCGATTTTGCGAGTTAATTACTTGTCTGTTCACACTCTTTTGTCGATTTTTCGTTTTTATTGCAAAGTTTTGTGTGTCCAAAGTTGTGTTGAAGAATTGTTAACTGTTTTATGGTTTTATTTATTTATTTGAAGTGGTGATATCGGATACGACTTATTGTGTTTGCCTGGATTTTAATTTAATTAGAATTTTATTTCTAATTTATCTGCGTATAATCTTTTAATTAGTGTTGGTATTTGTGTACGGTACAGCTATATGTCATGGCTTCAGCGGACGAAGTGAGATGGAGCAATTTGTTTTCTTCTATAGACAATCTAACACTGTCTCTAAACAGTTTACGTGAGAAAATTAAGGTTTCAAATCATCGCGTAGAATCTCTTTCACAGAAATGTAATGACTTTGATGTTAGGATGAGTCACGCAGAGAAGGCAATGCTTTCTACAAGAACCTCCCGCAAAACTGGCGTTTATATATGTTACACCTATTTAACAATATTCTCTCTTCTGAATCGGTTCCTGAATACTGGGGCAGGCTAGTGACTTCTATGCTTTATAAGCGGAATTATTTAATTGACGATCCCGATAGCTACAGGCCTATTTCACTTGTAAATAATGTTGCTAAAATTTTTACCCAAATTCTGTGTTCTCGGCTTGTGGCTTGGGGTTCTGAGTTGAACCTAATCCCTGAATCTCAATCAGGTTTCCGGAAGGGTTGAAGTTGCCTTGATAACCTCTTTGTCTTGAATGCATCGATTTAGTTTCATTTAAGCAAACCGAATGCTTCGGTCTACACCATTTTCGTGGACTTTAAAGGAGCCTTTCCTTCTGTGTCCCACCAGTTACTTTGGAATAAACTGCACAAGTTTGGATTAAGCTCGAAAATGATTAATATTGTCAGGAACTTTTATTCTTATGCTTACACGTGTATTAAAACTGGTGAGGGTTGTACTGAGAACGTGAAGGTGACGAGAGGAGTATTGCAGGGCGAGGTATTAAGCCCGTATTTATTTTTGTTATTTATTTCGGACTTGGATGGGTACCTTGCGGATCTGGAGTGTAGAGGTTTTGCCATTAATATGACAACTAAGTAGGAGATTTGGGATATGCTGACGACTAGGTTTTGTTGTCAGACTCACCCCTTCAGGTGAGCAAGAAGTTGAATGCTTTGCACAACTATTGTAAGGAGAACAGTTTGGTCGTCAACATAAACAAAACAAAAATTGTGATTTTCTCAAGATCAGCAAATTCCAGGTCAAGGAAGTATAGGTCTTTCAAATACGGTACAGAGAGTATCGAAGTTGTTAAGTCTTATACTTATTTGGGAATCCCCTTTGCAAACTCATGTTCCTTTTTCTTGGCGGCGACTGGGGCAGTCAGCGCTGCAAATATCGCGGTGGGGGCTGTTCTTAAAACAATCTATGCAAAGCGTGCAGATTCATGGTCGACTTATAATAAACTTTTACTGAGTCTAATTTTAAGTGTATTGTTTTACGGTGTTCAGGTCTGGGGGGCCCATTTCCTCGATGAGGTGGAAAACGTTCAGCAAATGTTTTTCAAATGCCTCCTTGCCTTACTAAGCAATACCCCAGGTTACGCTGTTAGGCTGGAAACGGGCAACCTTCATGTCTCTCAGAGGATTTTTTCTCTTACACTGAATTGGATTATTAAAATTTCCAAAATGAATGTTTCAAGGCTCCCAAGACAGTGTTTTGAGAGTCTGAGGGGATTGGCGTTGAGAAGTTCTTAGTATCGGGGTAACTGGTTTAGGCAGATTGGCATTTCCTTTGGTTTAGGTGTTGAATTTGAGGGGTGGAGCCTTTTGGATCTGGACGCGGTGGAACGCAACAGAGAACTCTTACTTGAGAGACATAGTTGCTCCTTAATGTCCTCGGACATTGAGCGATGTGACAACTCGACAAGTCTTCTAATTTATCCGAGCCTCTCTCGACTTACGGGAACTCAACATTTTTTATTGTCAAGATCTTCTCTAATGTTTAAAAGAATTTTTGCTCAAGTGAGACTATTAAATTGCTATATTTGTAGAATGAATACGCGACAATTTTCTTATGAATTTGACAATTATGATGATTGCCTTTGCTGCCGCCAAGGAAGATATAATTTATTTCATATACTTTTAGGTTGCCCCTGCTATACGCATCTCTGTGAAAGAGCGCTGCCTAAATTTTTTGTGAGAGCCGATGATGTGGATGGCTTGATGTGCGTATTATCTTCTGATAGAATATATATTTTATTTGACTTAAATAAACGTACATTTGTCTCAGAACCAACTAGACTTTTTATTTGTTTTAAATAAAATTTTTATTCGACATAAATAAAACATATATTTGAATCAAATAAAATTTTATTTTAACCAAATAAAATTTATTTGTTGCAAATAACTATTTCATTCAAAATAAATAAACTAATATTTGTTTAAAATAAATGCACTTATTAATTAATGCAAATATTGAGTTTCACGTTGGAGGCACGTGAAGTGGTCCCTTTCAGGAAAATCACCTATTTACAGTTATTGTTTAACCCTTTAACGCCCAGTGGTACATACGCTGTACCACAAATGCATTAAAGTCATCATAACTTTGAAACTAGTACATATTTCTAACAATTTTGATGAATTGGTGTTGTAAATTAACTCTCTTTTGGACTTCATTTTTAATTCGAAAAATTTAACTCCCGAGTCCGTTAACACCCTAAATTTTTTACAATGTACACTTATTCTAAATAATAACTTTTAAATCAAAGATTAGTGTTTACCCGAATGTAAACACCTACTGACTAATAAATGCTTGATCCGCCATATTTGATGCGCATTATGAACTGCTCATCCGACTAAAAGTCGCGATACAACAGTTCACGGTTTTTTTCGTGAACTTGTACCTTAACTTTTGACCATCTATGTTTCTTTTTCACAGTTTCATTTTTTCGTGAAAGTTCTTCATTTATAACTAATAGTGAATTAAAATTTTATAATTTTGTATCTCATCCAAAAGTAATGTATGAGAGATTTGTGATTTTTTCATTGTATTTAAAATATAAGTATGTGAAAAAATTCCAATTTTTGTTATGGAAAAATTTTAAAAAATGCTTTTTAACCTCTTTCAAGCCTCTATATTTCTTCTTTCCACTTTTTTAAAACCTCTAATATTGAGTAAAAATATAATTCTGCAGTTTTGAGGTTGGAAAAAGGAATTAGAAGTGTTAAAGAGACAGAAAAGAGTGTATCCCTTTTGAAAAATACACTTATAATTATACGTGTACATTTGCCCATATGTAATTACACGTGTATACTTTAATATTTTTTCAAAATTTATAAGTCTGTTGAATTTGTGTGTAATTTTCAAAACTTCCAAAATTGTTAGTTATACTTACAACATTTTTATAAATTTTGAAAAAATATTGAAGTATGACTTTTGACGTACTTCGTCCCAACCCAGAACTGCCAGATGGGCGTTTTTACATTTGTTTGAGTGTAAACTTTCCATTTATGAAGATTTTAATCGGTATTAAATGTGAAAAAATTATGTTATTTTTCAACTATTCATCCCCCTGCCAAACGGGCGTTTCTGTTATTTTTATGTATCGAGTAATCTACACTCAAATTTTCATTGAATATATGAAATGAGATAATTGATTTGGTCGACAGCTCTCGTACTGTAAGATATTTTTATAGGATTTAATTGATGAACACAAATCGGACCTCCAAAAGTGCTCATCACGTCGATATTTTGAGAATAATGGTCTCAAAACACAGTTTTTCAACTATTTCAATTACAAGTAGAAAATAAATCTTAAAAAAAATTATCAATTGTTTAATTTTTGAACAAATTTATTTTTTGAAATTATTTCTTTTGTTCGTTAATATTTGTCACAATTCTTGACAAAATGGAATATTTTGTCATAAAAACTAATCGATTCATGTATTTAAAGTAGGAGAGAGTGGGGCAAACCGGACCCCTCTCAATATTTCCGAAATTGTCAAAAGTGCCATTTAGAAATTTAATACAACCATGTGTAGTATACCTAATTTTTTCAATTTGACATTTTTTACTTATGTTTGTGCAACGCTGGGAGCAAAATTTTATTAAAGTTTTTTTTCTACACTTTTATGCATTTTTTGTTAAGGAAATTCTGAGGAAATCGTTTAATATTTCCAAATATTAGGTCTTGGGGACCGTTTTCGGTGGGCAGCAATATTGCTGTAATATGAAAGTGCAATATTGGCAATATTGCCGTTTAACATTACTGCAAGGTTGTCATAATGTTAAAATGTCCCACCTGTCACAAGGTTACACTGTAATGTTGCTGTAAGCTTGCCTCAATGTTGCTCGGTAAGATTGCCGTAAAGTTACAATGAAAGGTTGCTGTAAGTTGCTGAAATTTTTTAAATTTTTATGTTTTATATATACGCCCGTATAAGCAATAAAAAATATAAAAAAGCTTAAGAAAACTTAGAAATTTTTCGATTTTAAAATTTACATAAATTTTTTTGTAACCTTGCAGTAACCTTATGTCAATCTTGCAATCACAATCAATCTTACCGAGCAACATTGAGGCAAGCTTACAGCAACCTTACAGTGTAACCTTGTGACAGGTGGGACATTTTAACATTATGACAACCTTGTAGTAATTTTAAACGGCAATATTGACAATATTACACTTTAATATTGCAGCAATATTGCTGCAAGGTTACGTGCTCTCTGGGAGCAAAATAATTTTTCCATATGAGTAACTTAAATTTAATAAAAAAGACACATAGTAAAATTCATTATAAATAAAATTAACAATATAAAACTTTAATATACGTAAACTGTTCTGTATAGCAATTTGCTACAAGAAGAACACATGTGACAGTTGTTTAGTGGTACATAGAACCAAAAGATGGCGCCAAAGAAAAAACAATGTCAAACTTTAATTATTTTTAACTTTAAATTAACAATAATAAAATGTAATTACTATTTTATGAATAGTAATGTATTAGCGGTGAAAAATACACAATGTGAGACATTTATTTTGTTCAAATTCTTAAAGAAAAATTATTGTCAGTAAATTAACTATCACGTGTAACCTAACAACTGTCACTTACACACTATACGGAAAAAACATTTTTTTATTGATTTCTAAATAGCAAATGAGTCTCATTCTTTATATTTTCCTACTAAATGGAATTTCCCAAAACCAGCTTGTTAAAAGCACTAAACTCGACGGTTTAAATCACAACTTCACCCATTCGTATATTCTTTAAAAAAACTTGTGGCTTTCTCAAGAATTTTTTTTTAGTGCAATATTATAAATAAAAATCCAAACGGTCCGATTTGCCCCATGGGGGGTCCGGTTTACCACAGGGGGTGGGGCAAACCGGACCGTTTGTAAATTTTTTAAAGCTAACACAATTATTAAACAATAAAAGATGAAGTATAGTTGTCTCTGGGAAAAAGTTGCGCAATTAAATGATCTTTCAAACAAGCCCTCAAAAACTGAAATCGGTTGATTCGTTTAATCAAAAGAGTAAAAAACCCGTTAGAGGGTCCGGTTTGCCCCACTCTCCTGTATTTTTTATCAATATTAATAAAAGTTTAAAACAAATCTAAACACTGAAATTTTGAACTATTCAGCAATATATAGACACAAGTATGATTTTATTAAAAAGGATGTACAAGGCAGCGTCGCCTTCTTCGCGTCAACCCCTTTACTCTATTTTTTACATTTTTTCTTTTTATAAATTTCAAATCATGTTGTCTTAATATAAATGCATAATAATAAGTTACAATAAATAATATAAGGAGATATTACGGGAAGAATCTGGAATTTTAAATTGGGTAAGTAATAAAATTTTTTAAATTTACCAAATTTGACTTAAATTTTGACCGAATAATAAAAAGGCTCTTATAAAGAATGTTAATGAGAAATTTTTTAGGCAATATAGTTTATAATAATATAATTTGATCTAAGCGTAATGGCTGTTATTGGACCTCTTCTTGATCTCTGTAGGTCAAAAATAAAGTCAAATTTGATATATCGAAACCTATACAAATGTAAAAATAGACAAAATTAACATCACCTTATTATCATCGTATTCCATCTCCGGAAAGCATTCTTGGATAATTTTGTTAGCAATGTTAGACATTTTAGTCAATTTTTGAAAATTCGCATTTATACAAATCAGGCAAAGTAGGAAAATTTCTTCACAGGATATAAGTTTCTGGCAAAGTTGGAACAAAGCTTTGAGTGAACGCTTGCTGCAAGTAGTTAAATTTTCCCTTTACTGAACAACATGTTATTAGGACATTTTCCAATTGTCTTAACAGAAAAAATGGAATCATTTTTGTTGTATCTCAAAATAAGTGTCTGTTAAGTGACATAGAATGACATGATTTTAATGTTAATAAATTGTCACACCCAGAGAAATGGTATATTTGGCTCAGAACCAAATAGACTTTTTATATTTCAAATAAAGGACACCGCACTAAATACACTAAAAATGGCTTTTTGTTAAAATTCCTAAAATTTTCAAAATTTCTAGTTAATGGTTTTCTGTTAAAAAAAAAGAATTGAGCGAAGGTCCACATGAAAAGGTCTCATTTTGTCGACACTTCGTCTAATTGTTTATGAATAGAGTCGGTTTTTTGTCGGTTTTTAAATTTTTTAAATTAAGAGGTAGGAAGGGTATATAGAGATATAACAATTAATTAATATCGAAATTTTTAATTCCGTTTTTCTCTAAAAGAGAATTTTGGCATTCTAAACATATAAATTCGAGATTTCATTGAATTTTTCACCAAAACAGTTCTAAGACCACTCAAAATTGTTCAAATTTTGCAAGGAAGATTTATGATAAATGTAAAAAATGACAAAAGTAAGTGAAAGTGTCGAAATCAACAGTTTCTCGTGTGTGTGATATTGACTGTTTTTCGCAGTTTATATGGTATAATTTTTTTAATAAGTCATTATATATTTTATGATTTATAGTAAAAGTAGTTGGGGGTATAAGCAAACAAAAAATCATTGAGCCAATGATGTGCCTTAATTAAAATAAAAATGGGATACCTTCAAACTCGCGAGACAACTTTTCTAAAATTTCAACAACTTAGCAATAACTTGAAATAACTTTCTTAACTAAAATTTTTGACTAATTATATAAGCATTGTCTATATAATAAGCAGTAATTTAAACTCTTAAAAGAATATATACCACTTATGCATAAAATATGCAATAACTTCAAACATTAAATTTCCATATGAAACTCATAATGAAAACCTACATTAAAAAAATTGTAAATGGCAAATCCAAGAGACATCTCAAATCCAAAATGGGGGACGAATTTTAAAAAAATATAAGTTTCTTATGTCTTTTGACATGTAAGGGTCTTCTAATTTGTTAATTAAGAATTTGAAATATTTTTTAATCAATTTTAAATAGAAAATCTAATATTGCTAAACATTTTTGAAAAATTCAATCTTTTTGCATGATATTTATTATTTGAACTTATATCGTTATATTTAGAGATTCATGTTATTCAAGAATAGTAATATATTTTTTTACTAGGCTTTTATAGATAATAGAACTTAAAATGTTCGAAATTTTAACTTTATTAAAGAATTTTAAAGATAACAAAAATTTTATGTTATTTTAAATTAAAAATATTTATATAATTTATTATTTAAATTATTTAAAAAAATTTTATTTTATTTTATTTTACTTTTATAATTATAAACTTCTTTTCTTTTTATAAGTTTCCAGGGAAATATTATACATTTATTTACGTTTATTGTAAATTTTTAATTATAAGCAGTTCAAAAGTATTTTAAAGACCGTAAAAAAACCCTTAAAAAATTTTCAATAATATATTCACTAATTTAAAATCAGCAAACCTAAAAAACCCTTTCATAACCACTCCTGTGGAAATTAAATATTTTTAAAATTTTTATCTACCCTTTTGGATGCGCTATTTTAAATTATTAAATGTCGACTTTAGAAATAATCAGCAACTCAAAAACCCCTGGATATACAATGCTGTGAAAATCTATTAACTTTCTTAATTTTCATTCACCATATTGGATCCGCCATTTTGAATTTTCAAAAACTAATATTATATTGGTAAACTGCTATTTAAGTTGCATATCCATTTGAAGAAAAATATTTTCTTGGATTAAGAACACCGGCATTGTGTTAAGTAAAAAAAAACGAGATTTTGAGCAAACGAATAAAATAATTTTATTTAAGAAACACGAATTCTCCAGACAATATTTTAGTACACCAAATACTGAATTATTAATTCAAGAATCTACCCAATGCTCATAATTACTTCGCACAAGAAAATAAATTTTTCTCTTCAAATAAATATTGGATTGATTCAAGTAAATTGTGCCAAGTAAATGCATTTACTTGGTTCAATTACAATTTTTTCAGTGCAGGCTGGTTAACAATGTGTATAAATAAATACACGGGAAAAATAAGTACATGAAAGGTTACTTAACAGTACTTGACTTTCAATGGGACAATAATTCTGTAATTATTTCATAAACAGTCCTAGAATTTTTCATTGACTCACCCCGTGTAGAAATTTCGCTATGGCCCGGATCAGGGACAGATCGGGCCTTCCCTATTAGGGAATGAAACACACGGCCCGATATGGCCCTGATCAGGAAATCCACATTTGAGTGTCGCCCCTATTTGGCCCAGGTCGGGCCGTGTTTTTCATTTCCTAATATGGCCATAGTAGGGAAATTTCTACACGGAACTGAAAAACTGTTGGAAGAATTATTCGCCCAATGCAATGAAATGTTGCGTTAAAAAGAAACGTACAGCTAACTTTATTTTTGGGAGAGTAATTCTCCTTTTTGGTAGAGCTGTCGAACTACACTGACCTACAAAAAGTTACTTTTTCTCATATCCAAAGATCGGACAATGATATTGTTATAGGATTTTCATCGCTGAACATGAATATGGCCTCCAAAAGTGCCTATCACGTCGAGATTTTGAGAAAAATGGACTCAAAGTACCAAAAAACCCTGTTTATGGCCTTTTTTGATCACATGTAGAGAATGATGCCGACGTGCTAGAAGTTTCTAATTAGGCTTAAATTAAATCTTGAACTGTCAACTATAAGAATCAAATCGAAAAATTTCTGAATTAGTCAAAAATTTTCATATGGCACAACTTCTTTATGTGTACGCGCGCTCTACTTGTACTCATAGAGCAGTACTTTATGGCACTCTTACTTATTAATTTTATTTGCACTATTTATTGTTATTTATTATTTTCGGGCTCCCTAATTATTACTAATTTTAAAACCGCCATTTTAAATTTTTTAATTTTGACTTAAAATTTGTAATCAGCGACTTCGAAAACTCCCAAACACCAAGTTTTAGTCAAATCCACCAATTTGCAAAATTTATATATCCGACATTTTAAAACCGACATTTTGAATTTTTTAATAACAACCTTACATCTAATCAGCAACATTCAGCGAGTACAAAAATGATAAATAACAATAAATAGAGCAAATAAAATTAATAAGTAAGAATGTCATAAGGTACCGCTCTATGAGTACAAGTAGAGCGCGTGTACACATGAAAAAGTTGTGCTGTATAAAAATTTTTGACTGATTCAGAACTTTTTCAATTTGATTCTTATAGTTGACAGTTTATGTTGTAATTTAAACCTAATTAGAAACTTCTAGCACGTCGGCATCATTCTCTACACATGATCAAAAAAGGCCAAAAACAGGGTTTTTTGGTACTTTGAGTACATTTTTCTAAAAATCTCGACGTGATGAGCACTTTTGGAGGTCATACTCGTGTTCAGCAATAAAAATCCTATAAGAATATCATTGTCCGATCTTTGAATCATTTTTCGTGTCGACCAGTGCTATTTGTCAAGCAGACGCTCACTTAACGCCATTGATCGTTCAGTTTAAGAAAGCAACTCTCCCAATTTTGATTGAGTTGTGAGTTTAAATATCAAGTAGCGCTGCACAACAGTCAATAGTGGAACTGTTGTATTAACAGTTTTTCAGTGCTTATGTGAAATAATCACGAGCAGTGCTAGAATGTTTAAAATATTCAATTGATTACTTTAAATATTCCAGCAATGCTTGTGATTATTTCACATAAGTCAATGGAAAATTATATGACTGTCTATGAAATATTTACAGAATTATTATCCCATTCAAAAGTCAAGTACTGTCAAGTAACCTTTCATGTGTACTTATTTTTTCCATGTAGGGGATACCGGGGCGTAATGGATCACTTGAATTTATTCAAAAGTGGTAAATAAAAGTAATTTCGGATTTTGATCAAAACAATGTACTTGGCATACTGTAAGTTTGTACCAAATTTCATTGTTATTCATTTATTATTGTTAAAAAAATAGTAGAAAAAGTGATTTTGACGCTTGAAAGTAAATTTTTAAAGTCTTTGTTTTTTTGTTATATCTTTTTGAAAATTACTGGTAAAAAATTTTTGTATATCAGGTTTTGAGCTTTGAACATTTGTTCTTAAAGAACAATTAACAATTTTTGTTTAATACTTACGATATTGATAAATAAGAACAAAATTTTCAACAAACACCTCCAGGGTGTAATGGATCACTTTGTTTATTTCATTAAAAAAACCTATTATATTTAAAATATTAATAAAATAATATATTCATAAGTGCCAATGATAACCCTTTATAAAAAATAACTAGATAATAGATTTTTTAAGTATATGGATTTTGCCATATGTTGAAATTTTTATTAAAGCAAGAATGACGAAGTTAAGCAACTAAAAGTGAAAAGTGATCCATTACGCCCCGGTCTCCCCTATCTCACGATTTTATTATTTGATCAATACAAAAGACAGTAAAATTCTAGGTACAGGGAAATTGATTACCTGAATCTTGTGACTACCCAATGTTACTTTTTTGTAGCCAAAAAAATTTTTTTTTTCCTCACATAATAACTTAAAGTTTACAACTGAATTGTTTCTTTTAAAAAATTTTTTAAAAATGCTACAAACTTATCAAGTCATATTAACTGAAGCTAGCCTTGTATAGCAAGCAATATTGCACATCATTATATGAGAGCCTACAGAGCTCTCAAGGGTTGCTATGGTTTGAAACTTTCAAAATTTCCAGAAATTTCTATGAGACTGAAGTTACCAACGTTTATTCAACGAAAAAAATATTTTTTTCATTAGAAACACTGTCTTCCCCGCCCCAGATGTCTCTTTTTTTAATGAAAACTTTTTATTTTAATCCCCAATATATCCCCAAAAAATATCATAGACATCGGGAGCGGGGAAAACAGTGTTTCTCATGTAAAATGATTTTTTCCGTTGAATAAACGTTGGTAACTTCAGTCTCATAAATTTCTTTTATGCTTTTACTAAAAACAACAAAAAATACAAAATCTTTCAAGTAAATTGCTAATAAAATAAGTTATTATTATTTAATTTTACAAAATAACAGGAATTTAAGGTAAACTTTGCAAAATCACTCTTGATAATCTCCGAAATAAGGAGATTAAAAAAATTGTTTTTTAAAAAATGTTAAATATAAAAAACAAAAATTTGAATTTTTAAAATACGGAAAAGTGCAGTGAAGTATGGGAGACTAAAAAATTGTTAATCTTAAAATATAATATCTGAGTAATGTTAATCTGAATTTTTTTAGTTCGGAAAAGTATAGCAAAATTAAAAAGTACACTAAAGTGTGAGAAAATGAAAAATGGCTTTTTGAGTAATAAATAATAAGAAAAATAATAAATTGAATTCTTAAAGGTCGGCAATGCACTAGAAATTATAGCAAATTGTAAGGGAATTAAAAAATTGTTTTCTTATAAATATCCAATCAGAAAATTGAAAATCTAATTTATTAAAGTCTAGCGTAATACAGCAAATTTCGGGAGAATAAAAAAAATACTTTTGAGTAATGCATAACAAAAAAAATTAATAACTTGAATTCTTAACCCTTGAAATCACGCACTTTTTTTTACTGAAATAATATATTTGTTATCCGTTTGTTTATAATGCTTTTATTATTAACAAATTGTGGTTCAGCAATTTTTTTTATACTTGTTCATGTATAAGGAACATGCCAAAGCTAAAAAATCCTTTAACCCATTGATAAATATGAATTAGAAATGCAGAAAAACTGCGAAAAAATAGGTGGAAAAAATTGGTGGTGTATACATATATTAAATACAGCAAATTGTAAGAGAATCAAAAAAATCTTTTCTTGGAAATATTTAATCAGAAAATTAAAAATCTGAAATTTTTTGGTGTTCAACAAAGTACTAGAAAGTACAGCAAAGTATGAGAGGATAAAAGAATGATTTTTTGAGCAATAATTAATTGGAAAATTAATAATTTGAATTCTTGATGGTCGACAAAATGCGGCAAATTCTTTAAAATATCGAAAATTGAAAAAATGTTTTTTTGAGAAATATTAAATCTAAAAATTAAAAGTATAAATTTTTGTAGTTTAGCAAAAGACGGAAAAGTAAAGCAAAGTGTGGGAAAATAAAAAATAGCTTTTTGAGAATTATTTATTCCCAATAATAATAAAAATCAGAATTTTTTGAGTTCGGAAAAGTATGGAAAAGTATAGCATAGTATAGGAGAATTAAAAAATTGTTTTTTAGAAAAAATATTAAATCAGGAAATAAAAAATCTGATTTTCTGGCGTTCGACAAAGTACTGGAATGTACAGCAAAGTATGGGAGGATAAAAAGATGATTTTGTGAGTATTATTTAATTAAAAAATTAATCATTTAAATTCTTTATGGTCGGCAAAATACGAAAAAATACCGCAAAGTATCGAAGATTAAAAAAATGCTTTTTTGAGAAATATTAAATCTAAAAATTAAAAATATGAGTTTTTGTAGTTTAGCAAACGACGGAAATGTAAAACCAAATATGACAAAATATAAAATGGCTCTTTGAGAAATATTTATTCCAATTAATATAAATCTGAATTTTTTGATTTCGAAAAAGTATAACATAGTATGGGAGAATTAAAAAATTGTTTTTCAGAAAAAATATTAAATCAGGAAATAAAAATCTGACTTTTTGATGTTCGACAAGGTAGTAGAAAGTACAGTAAAATTAAAATATTATTTTTGGAAAAAATAATAAGAATAATACATTTTTTTATTAAAATTAGTTTTTCTGACAAATTGTTAGGAAAATGAAACTAAAACTTTATTTCTCATCTTGTAAAAAAATGTAATTGAAAAGTAAAGTAGGTTAAAATAAATTTAAGAGTTTGAAGTAAATATAAAATTAGTTGCGTTTAATTTTGAGTTTAATTAAATGAAAATGAAAGTGAATATATTACTTAAAGTTATTATTGATACCTGAATTAAAAAAACATAAAATGAACAAGATGTCAGTGTCGTCTCAATTTTTCAATTATTCGTTTTACGAAGTGCTCGTTTCAAATATTTATTATTTTTTATAAAATCTTATTCTTAAGGAAAAATATTCAATTCAATTAGGATCCAATTTCAAACCTCAAAATAATATTTTTTAATGACAAACGTCATTCATGTTTCGAAACGTTGTTAACTGTCAAACAAAAAATTAAACAAAGTAAATATATCTACAAAACCACATTCACTCATTTACTTTAAACATCTATAAACATTTTTATTAACCTGTAATTTTGGAAAGCCAATTTTTCAGACGATATAATAATTGATTATTTTTTATATATATATTACAAAAGAATTATTTAAAATATGGTTATCTTTGTTGAGGGATATCCCTACAATGAAGATCCAAGAAATACAAATATTTTAAGGTATTTTGGGCCAACATAGAAATAATATAATTTTTATTCAATAATTAAAATATTTCATATTTCAAATAATTTTTAATAAATTTCTTTCCTTTATATGACACACATAGCATTTTATTATTCTAAAACAATTTATCTTATCATATTGTAATCATATCTTTCACGAAAATATTACTTTTAATGTTTAATAATAACACTGTAAAATTTCTCCAAGGAACAGAAAGATATTTTGAAGTTATAAATATTTATTATAAATAATAATCTCGATATTAAAAAAACCAACTGCATTTAAGATTATGTTTGATCTAATTTTTAGTCAGGAAAAAAATTCTTTTTTATGAAGTTTGTACCGAATTTCGTACGAATACCATCAAAGTCGAACTGAATTCTCAAATATTTATTGTTAACGACTTCTAAATGTTTTTAGTGATTATTTTTTATTTTTTCTTTTCGATGAAAAATTCGAATTTAGTGACCCAAAAACATACAATATAAATATATTGGTAATATGACATTTTTTAAAAAAGAAACTTTACTTTAATATTTATGATACCAAAAACTTCATTTTCATTAGACTACGAAGAGATTAATAAAATATTATTAATTTAAAAATTTCTAATAACATATGAGCTAAGTATTTGGATTCATTTTAATAATATAAACATTCGACTTCTTGAAAATATTTGAGTTTTAAATTTTTATTTTATTATTGTTTACAATATTAGATGTACAATACTTTAATTTTTTTTAAGTACTTTTTTTCAAATGAATTTAATATATTTTTTTAATTGTTTATTTTAATTCTACCATTTACCGATGAATGTTGCAAGTATTGTTTTAATATTTATGTACGGAACCCGCCATTGCAGTGCGAGTTCAACTCGCACTTGTCCAATTTTTTTTGTTGAATTTCAGAAGCAAAAACTTGCTGAATATCAGCAAAAAATGTGCTGAATTTAAAGCAATCGTGTTGAAAATCAGCACTTCTATACTTAATTTAAAAAGCAGAACTGTAAATTCAGATGACGTGTTTATTTATGTCTATTCTATGGGAAAAACGAATATACCCTTCAACGCTGTCAAACTCCCTCGTACCTCAGAACAGAAAAAAACTATACTCAAAATGAGTAAGAAAAGTTATTCATTATGAGTTGTAACAAAAATAAACCTTGTAGATGACGCCACGTTCTATGTCATTTAACATAGACTCATTATAAGTTTGCAACAGAAATAAATCCAATTTTGTTCTGTGAAAACACTTAGACAGATTTACCATATAAACTTTAGATAATTATGAATTAAGGAGACACCTAAGTGGAAAAATGACAAAAAAATTGATTTTTTTATTTGATTTTCTAAAAGTAGACTCAATTAGGAATATAACAGGACTTTTTAAAACCTTTTCTGAAGAGTAGAAGTATCTTAAATAAAGGCCGTAGCCGGATAAGCATTGTTTTGCGGCCCCGCTAAAATTTCCACGATATTTTCAGAATTAATTAGTCTCTATATGAAACTTTTTTTCCCCAAGTATCAACTCGAAAAAATTATTTTTGAAAAACTTGTGGCAGTTTTTTGAAAAAATTAAAAATTTAATTTTTTTTAATTGTGCCAAGTAAATTAATAAAAAAAATTAAAAAAATAAAAAAAAATTTTTTTTACCCCTCCACTTCAAAAAATTTATCACAAAATTTTTTTTAGATGCACTTTTGCTTCCTTTTTAACATATTTCATTGAGGGCTTTAACGGTTCAGTCAATTCAGAGAAAATTAAATTTTTAATTTTTTCAAAAAACTGCCACAAGTTTTTCAAAAATAATTTTTTCGAGTTGATACTTGGGGAAAAAAGTTTCATATAGAGACTAATTAATCCTGAAAATATCGTGGAAATGTTAGCGGGGGCCACAAAACAATGCTTATCCGGCTACGGCCTTTGAATACCATGAGTTTTTAATATTTTTTCTTTTTTCGTGTCTCCTTACTTTGTTCAGTAAGGTTATAAGAATACGAATAAGAAGATTAACATCATTTTGAGTTGCACAAACAGAGATATGAGTCAATGAATCTGAGAAAATGGGATTTTTATTTTGCTTTTGGTATAAATACTCATAAAAAAGTTTCTATTGAAGATAACGTCGTATTACTTCTTATTCATATAATTGATTATATTTGTAATCGAATAAAAAAAGGGCGAACGCATTTAAAATAATAGTTTTCGAGGAAAGAGTACCGAAAGTTGACTCTTTTTGCATTGTTTTTAGGTGATTTGGGTGTCACCTTAATAATTGTTTTTAATAATAATTTATTTAAACAACTATCTCATTTTATTTTCAAAGGTTATCTTTTTAGTAAAGAAAAGAATTTGTTTGCTTACAAACTAACATGTTTTTACAGAGTAACTAACAACAGTGGCGTACTTTTTTGTTCCAAATCACTCTGCAGGTCACAATTTTTGACCAAAATGGTTTTAATGTATTTCTAAATCTTCGTAGATAAATTCTCTATCGATCTCTCGATCCCAATTTTTGAATTTTTGTTTTTAAACAATTTTTTAATAACAATAAGTATTAAAAATATTATGAAATTTTACAAAATATTTTTTTAGCTCAATTAATTAAAAAAAATTATCAAAAAACCTATTAAAATAAAGTTCGAGTGTTTCTGATGCAGAAAATAGTATAACAATGTATTAAATTGTTTGAACAATTAATTGTTCTTACTTTTTTCAAAAGCTGTACTTAGTGCTAGAAATTTCTAGTTTTTTCGCAATTGTTCAATTTTCTATAAGTAAAACATCTACTAATGATACAAATAAATTAATTAAACATTGTTTAAACAATTAATTGTTGTTATTTTTTTCATTAACTGAACTTAGGGCTACAAAATTAGGTCTAGAAACACTAATTTTTTGTAGATCCTGTAGACTTTAAAAGGGCTGTTTAGTAAAGCATAATCATAAGTAAAATATCTGCTAATGATAAAAAAAGTTAATTACTAAATTGTTTAAACAATGAATAGTTGTTATTTTGTTCATAGGCTATACTTAGGGCTAGAAATTTCTAGTTTTTTCTCAATTGTACAATTTTTCGTAAGTAAAACATCTACTATAGATAAAAAAAAGTTAATTAATTAAACATTGTTTAAACAATTAATTTTTGTTATTCTTTTCATAAGCTGTACTTAGGGCTAGAAATTTTTAGTTTTTTCGCAATTGTGCAATTTTTCATAAGTAAAACATCTACTAATGATAAAAAATAAATTAATTAAACATTGTTTAAACAATTAATTGTTTTTATTTTTTTTATTTACTGAACTTAGGGCTACAAAATTAGATCTAGACACACTAATTTTTTTGTAGATCCTGTAGCCCTTAAAAGGGCTGTTTGATAAAGCATAATCTATAGTAGATGTTTTACTTACGAAAAATTGTACAATTGAGAAAAAACTAGAAATTTCTAACCCTAAGTACAGCTTTTGAAAAAAGTAAGAACAATTAATTGTTTAAACAATTTAATACATTGTTATACTTTTTTCTGCATCAGAAACACTCGAACTTTATTTCAATAGGTTTTTTGATAAATTTTTTTAATTAATTGAGCTAAAAAAATATTTTATAAAATTTCATATTTTTAATACTTATTGTTATTAAAAAATTGTTTAAAAACAAAAATTCAAAAATTGGGATCGAGAGATCGATAGAAAATTTATCTACGAAGATTTAGAAATAAATTAAAGCCATTTTGGTCAAAAATTGTTACCTGCAAAGTGATTTGGAACAAAAAAGTACATTTTGCGCCACTGTGCAACGTTTCATATAACGTCTAAACGTTTCATAAAATATTAGATTCAACTAAATGAGGCTACGACATATGTACAAACCTTATTATTATTAAATTTAATAATAGAAATATAAATTTTCCTTTAATAATGTAACATTTTGAATACTATTAAAAAAACTTTTTAACATCGAATTTCAAAAATGCTATGAAATAAAATAATTGTATATCAATGTTAAATACAGATGTGCATACCGAACAGGAAGAAGTAATTGTAAATTTACACTCTTAATGAGGAATGGTGAATATGAGAAAAGAAATAACTTAAAACACACGTGTGATAAATTTGATCGATATAAGCAAAATAATAAAAAAGCTAGAGAGATGATGATAGAAAGATGTAAGAATGTAACATTGGAATTGAAGACTATTTTTGACACTGTAAAAAGAGAGTAAGAACTTTAATGTATTTTAATATCCACAATTTAATGCCATTTTACGTCTATTATGGCGAAAATCACCATAACCAGTAACACAGCCACACAAAAAAAAATTTTTTTGGCCCGGAGATCACACTATGTGCACTATACGTTTTTGGGATCGCTGAAACTGAATCCGTGGTCCATTTTACGCCATCACGTCCGGTTTTAAAATGGCGGTCCAATATGGCGGACGAAAATTTAAAATTTGATAGTTTTTTATAAAACTTGGTATTCATGGGTTTTCGGGGTCGCTGATTAAGAATTTGATATTAGATTCCCAGGTGGAAAAATTCGCGTGAGTAACTCACGTGAGATTCGCGTGAGTTTCGAACAATAATTTTGCTTTAGTATCACTTAAGTAACTCACCCTACAAACTTACGTGAATTTGTGTCAATATTGCCAAAATTGTCAACAAATGTAGAAGCAACATTACTCAACGCATCGATTACGTCTGCTCTATAGGAACATTGTCCGGTAACATTGACGCACCATTGACAGACAATATTTAAACATAATTAAGGGAACATTATATGGAAATGTTGTTTTTATTATTTTTTTAGTTATTTTAAATTTATAAATTTCAAATAATGTTAATAAGAAAATTAGGCAACAGGGCCTACTTCTGACCTGTATGTAAAATTAGTCTAAAATTGGTATAAAAATATACTACAGTGAACTTAATTTGCAAAACTTTACTCGGGGGTTTTCAGAGTCGCCACTACGGTATCGATTATAGTTTTTTAAAATTCAAAATGTCAGAACTAAAATGGCGGCTGTCAAAATCAGAAATTTATTAGACTCGCTTGAAACTTGTTACTAGGGGTTTTAGGGGCACGGATTACGAAATTGATGTTTTTGTGTGGAAATTAATCATGTTAAAATGAACAAATCCCCTATATACCATTTTTCATAAAAATTCTTCATATTAAAAATTTTTCAGTCCGTCATATTGGATCCGCCATTTTGAATTTTGACAATCTAATATCAAATTTGTAATCAGCGACCCCGAAAACCCTTAAATACCAAGTTTCATGAAAAATCATCAAATTTAGAATTTTTGCCCGCTATTTTGAATCCTGACGTGATGGCGTAAAATGGACCACGGAATCAGTTTCAGCGACCCCAAAAACGTATAGTGTCGTTACCAATGAATCCACAGTGACCAGGGACCCATAGAATGGTAACGCAGTTAATACCATCTAGCCTGTTGAGTGCCTCATGAACATCACCGACCTGTGATGTTGTTATACTAATATTGTTTTAAGGAGAAAATTGCTGCCTTGCTATCCGAAAGAATAAAAATATTTTTATCATGACAATTTTCTAGAGCTTCAACAGCACCGACTCCATACACAGACCAATACTCTCTGCTAGGTATATTTAGGTTTTTATCAAAAAGGTACAAAGCAACATTTTCTTCCTTAATCATATTAAGAAGAAGTCTACCAATGAATTTCTTACGGAGACGCCATCTGCCCGCCTCCCGGCAGCCCTCAGTGCAATCAAGTCTCAGGGCAGCCTTAGCTGCCACTGCTTTAATTGTAAGATGCAAGGGTTTTATTCCTAAGCAAGCACCAAGGGTAGCAATTAGCGTTACGCTGTCCAGAATTACATCTAGATATTTTTCCTGCTCTGTAAATTGAAACTCTTTCTCAGACAATTTAAATAAGCACGAGGCTTTCCATTTGTACTGCCTGGTAATGATAACAGTCTCTGTTTTCCCAGGATTCATAAATGAACCCATCTTCTAACACCATTTATCTACCTGGTTTAACGCATTTTGTACCACCTCAAGTAAGAGGCTCAGTAGTTCATCCACTACCAAAGACCAAAAGGGTAAAAAAACTCTCCTTGGGGAGATCCAGAATTAACTGTTCCCTTTTGCTAATAGAAACTCTGACTTCCAACATATGACAAGTCCAACCAACAACTACTATAGGAATAATAAATTTTATTTTATATTAATAAGGCTTGAAGAAAATAGGAAGATCACAAGGCTTAATTATAAGAAAGAGAAACAAGTAATGCTTCGTGTCAGAAGAAAAATGGGATATAAGCAGCCAAAAACATTATTCAACCTTGCTGAAATAATACTATCATCTCTTCTACCACCAGCGCTATTATTAAAAGCAGTTATTTCAATTAACAGTAAAACTGCTTTAATTTTTTCAAGTAACAGATTACTGGAAATACTAAATGAAAAAGATGAAATATTTTTAGATGGCACGTTTAAAGTAAGCAAAATTATTTTTATTAATCTATATAACGCATGCATTGAAATATAAAACCAAAAACGGAACTATATTTTTTTTAAATTTTCTTGGTGTGCTGAATACAAATATGGACTCAAATTTTGAGGAGTTTTGATTGCATGTGTAAGCGTTTTAAATACGTTAGTATAATACATATAATAACGTAATCGGGGGATCCAAATCTTATGTACGCTTTTCTCAACATTCTTTTACGTTAAATATGTCCTACATGACGCCCCTAATTGAGGGGGCAAGTTTTCACTAAGAAATAGGAGTCTTCTTTTTAACCTATAGTTCAAAAAATACAGGTCAAATTAAACGCGAATTTTGACGTAATGTATAGGCCTATAGGGAAACCACTGTTTAACCTCTAGGTAAAAAATAGGTCAATTTTCACATAACTTTTGACTATACCTTTGTATTCTATTATAAATAAAGTTTGGCTTTAATAAGTAGAAGAAATAAGTATTTTGAAATAGAATGTTTTAGAAGTACTATCGAAAAATATATGGCTTTCTGAAAAGTCCAATATGGCCAATATTAGTTTACAGAAATTCAAGATGGCGATTCTAATATGGTAGCAAAAAATTTAATTTGACGGATTGAGTTGAAAGTTTTTACTCGACGGTTTTTCATATCGCTGATACCGAATTTGATGTTGGTTTACAGAAATTCATAATAACAATTCTAATAAAGCAGCAAAAAAAATTTTAATTTACCAGTTAGTTGAAAGTTGATATTAGGGGGTTGTTTAGATCTCTAATAACAAATCTGTTCTTAGTTAGCAAAAATTAAAAAAAGGTAAATACAATATATTTCAGAAAATTTCAGAAATTTTTAAACGGTCCGTTAAAAAAAGTTTTTCCTTAAGTTTACAATGTATTACACATGACATATAATTAAAAAGTAAAAAAATTTTAAATCATCAATTTCATCATCCACAATATTTTTATAACAATTATCTAATAAACTTATTATTGATACTAGCAAAGTCCTACGCGCGCGTTAATGATTTAAAGAATTTTCACGGTAGCAATCTGCCTATACCTGCTTTCCACAGAAAAAAAGCAACAATTTCAATTTATATTCTTGCATGTTTGCAATAGTTATGATTTTTTTAAAAATCTCGGTATTTCAACTATATGATCATTTCCACGCCTCAGAAGCCATTTAAAAAAATTGCAAGAAGATCAAAGCAGTGATTTTTATTTTTTCTCACGAATTTTTCAGAAATCCTAAAATATAAAATAAATCATTATCGAAAAAAATCAAAATCACTGCTTTCCCCGCCTGCGACCTTTTTGAAAAAATTTTTAATGACTTCTAACATTAAAATAAATAATAAGCAAACGAAAAAAATTGCTTCCAAGGGGCGGAAATTATAATTTAGTTTAAATACCGAGATTTTTAGAAAATCCTCGAATAATCAAAATTACTACTTTTCTTGCCTTGGATCCTTTTGCGATTTTTTAATGGCTTCTGTTATTAAAATAAATATAATTACCAAGCGAAAAAACATGCCTTTACTCAACTCAAGTTAATTTTTATACATGTAATTTTCTCATGAAATCCCTCAAACATTTTTTAAGCTCATATAAATCTAATAAAATTCTAACTCGAAAGATTTCAATTATAATTTCTTCAAATATTTTAATTTTTATTCTTATGTTTCTACTAATGGTTGGGGTACAATTTTTCTAAATCGTATTTTCTAAAAAATTTTTTTTTAATAAAGGTGAATTTCTAAAAAACTTTTTTCTAATAAAGGTGATTTTAGAATTTTCTATCTTCTAATAAAGCTAATTTTCTAAAAATTTATTTTTCTAATAAAGGTAATTTTCAAAATTTTTATTTTTTCTAACAATATTCTATTTTTGTAATCACGATCAATAAGTGCTTATGATTAAAGAAGAAAATTTACGAAAATTTGTTAATTCTTTTAAAAAATTCTTGATATTTCGTTAAAAAATTATAATAAAAAATAGAAATTATACAAAGTAAAAAGTTTGAGAATTTCATTAAATTTATATGAATTAACAAAATAATAGAGAATTCTTGAAAAAATTACATGTATTTACCATTTCTAACATCAGTTGAATAGAAGCATGTATTGATTATTTTTCTTTTATTTTAAAAAAATTTCTTTGCATTAAATGGTTATTAATGGGAATACTCATAACCAAAATTTCTATCAAAATATTAATTACTATAGAAAAACAAAAAAAACGACAATTTCTGTTCACGGAATACCAAATTATTATTATGTATTTATTAATTTTTTTTACGGTGCCCCTCGAAAAATACATTTATTTAAAATATAAGGTTTTTTGTGTAATATGTCGACATACACATAAAAAGAGCACATTTTAATACTATTGGTTTTATCTATATGGGCGTATTCCTTGTAAAATTTTGAGAATTTTGAGTGGTTTTACAACCTTTTTGATTAATAATTTTCTGAGTTACAGAATTTTAAAGTTTAGAATGCAAAAACCCTCATTTCAAAAAAAAGGAATTAAACATTACAATACAAACTAATTGTTATATCTCTGGCTCTGGTTCTTCTGGAAAGTTATTCAAATAAAAATTGTTTCCAGTCCAGTGCATCTTAGAGATGGATAACCAATACATTTAAAATTTTTAAAACCACACCCTCCCCTAGTCCTTAACTTGAAAATATGGAAAATCGAAAAAATAGGCCCATTTCATGTGGAGGTCCACATATAGTTATCTCAATAATTATTCAAAGAAATAATTTTTTAATTGTTTTTTTCATATATATTACGTAAGTTTCGGTATTAGCGACCCCAAAAACCCACGAGTAACAACTTTTAACTAAATTTGACGCACTTTGCTGCCTCATATAGGGGCAGTATTGTAATACCAAAATTTTTCGAGATCGATTTTTTAACATATCTTTATGTTATTTGAACTCAGGAGTTCAAAAATGACATTTCTAAAAAATGTCATTCCGTATGTGTGTTTGTGTAAACATTATATTTTCATAAATATCTCCAAATTATAAAAAGCTTTTGGGATGAATTTTTTTTAAATTGTAGGTCTCACCTGTGGACATAAAATGAGAGTACTTTGAGATAGATTAATAAAGTTTAACTATATATTTTTTTATTTTTAATTTTTCAAAAAACGTTTTCTGCCTATAACTTTAAAAAAATGTTAAGACACCTATAAATGTTTTTCTCTAATTTTTTATTTATATTCACCTGAGATATTAAACTTTTAAAAATCTAAAATTTTGGAAAATAAGACTTTTTTGAAAATTTTGTTGAAAAATGTAAAAATAATTTTTAAACTATAGTTACCATCTTGTAGAGCATTAAAAAACGCTTTGATTAACTTATTTTTGAAGCTAATTCGATTAGAATTTTCGTTATTGGTTATGATTTAAAAAGTATGTAATATTTTGTAATATATACAATTTTTTAGAAAACTCTTAATTTTGATCATCAGCGAGTGGCCCGCTTGACGTGAAAAGTCTCATATATAATTAAAATTAAAAAATATTCTAATTTAAAAAAATTCTTTATTACATGTAAAATATAACTGCAGGTTACCCCACGAATTCCAAAAATGTGTCAACTTTACACAATAATGATACGAGTAATGGATAAGGTAAAAAATTTAATTCATTTCCAAAACTCTACGTACTAGTAAACGTACACGGATGACAGTATACATATATACACACGTAGGATCTCCAAAGAAATTCTTTATTATTAAAGGCTTCGCTATGGCCGGTATCAGTTTATAACTTTAAAATTTTTTATATTTTTTTCCCTATTTTCTTTAAACATTAATAAACAACCTTTAAAAAAATAAGAACTAAAATATTAAAATTTCTTTTTTATTTTACTAAGGAAAACGTTGTAAAATTGAGGCCTCCAAACTAGAATACCCCCTTAATATAGTTTATGTTAAGGCATAAAAAAGAAACATGTTATTGAGGGTTTCAACATTTTATTTCTTTTTAACCTGACGTGATAGAGACTTCTACAAAATCTTAACTTAACTTCTTTTACAAATTTTTCTCTTTTTCGATTACTCTACTTTAGTAAATTATAATATTGTGCTTTAAACTTATAAACATTTTTAAGAAAGTCAAGATGACTAGTAATGCTATTTAAATATTTCCTTTGATAAATATTGAATTTTATTCTTAAGGCTGTTGGAGCTGTATTTATTTTAATGTCGAAAAGATCGAGCGATTTATATACAGCAATTTTTCAAAAATTAAATGAATTTTGCCCACGCTTAAAAGAAAATTTAAAACGTGTTATGGGAGATTGTGAAGCAGCTGTGATGAAAAGCATTCGCGAGACTTATTTAAACAGTTTGTACAGTATATGCTGGTTTCATTCAACTAAGGTAAAATTAAACAATTATTATGACTTTAGAAATATTTTTTTAATATATCGCAGGTCGAGCAAAAAATAAAACATAAAAAATTTGTTTGGTTTTAAAAAACACCACACTTCGATATTAAGTCATTAAAAGTACCTGTTTTAGAACTAACAACTGTTAAAAATCTTTTATAACTAATAATTTTACTGTGCTAAATAAAAATAAATAAAAATATTTAAAAAATTAAAACGGAAAAAATAATTTTCTTTGGATTTTTAATTTTTTCGATTATTATTTTTAAGTCTTAATTTATTTGGCTAGGTTTTTTATGTTCTCATTGGATGTGTTTTTTCAAAATACATAAATGTTGTTCTACATAAGAGAGAATATATATTTAATGATGTTTTTTACGTTAATTTTGAAATAATATTTTTGAGGAATATATTCTGGACACTATAAGAAATCTGAAATTAAAAAAAATTGATTTTTCGACATTTTGAACTGGAATGTCCCTTTAATTTAAACTCGATATGTTATGTATTCTAAAACCTAACTGAATTGTAATGTCAATTGTAAAATATGCCATCTCAAAAAAGTGAATTTTAACAAAATAAAATTTTAGTAGGGTCATTTGGGGAAAATGTAAACGGAATATCTATGTTTCACCAAAAACATTATTTTTTTTTGTTAAAACGTAAAATGGACGGATTTTCTTTGCATGAACTTGTTACTTTACTTCCCTAGAAAAATTTTATAAAGTACAAAAAAATATTGATGCACCTGAATCGCGTAAAATTGACTGTTTACATTTACCTCGAGATTTTGAAATTTTCCTAAAATTCGGGGTAAATGTCAAGTATACTACTGTTTTAAGGGATGGAAAAACTGAAAAAAAGTTCTTCGTAAATGTATAAAAAAGTCAACCAGTTGACTGAAAATGTTTCATATAAATAAACAATCAACCATTACAAAATTAGTAATATAAAACTTGAATAACTTGAACAAATTGTAATAGACATTCAACTTGGTAAAAAAGAATTAAGGTTGCTGAATAAGAATCTAAAATCGAATTTTTAAATTTCAAAATGGCAGATCCAATAATTTATTAATTTTTTTTTAATATAGTTGAAGTGCTGTTTACATTTACCCCGAGTTTTCGAATTCTCGGGGTAAATGTAAGCATTTCATTATTTCTGAACTAAATTGCTGAAAATCAAAAATCAAAGTCAATTTTTGTTAAGGCATCAATAAGGAAGAATGAAAAATTTTAGTTTGATTTTTTAATTTATTTTTATGCAAATTCGAGACAAAATACTGAAACAGTAAAATTTTGATTTTCAATCTTTCTTGCATTAAAAGGTAACTTACACTATGGCATTGCCAATTGTCAAAATAAAATATTGGCAATACTCAGAACATATTATAGGTGAGCTGAGGTAAAAATATTGACGTCGAACTTATGTTTAAATTTGTTAATTTACCTGAAACATCTACTGTTTACATTTATCCCTTGTTTACATTTACCCCAAAAAATCCAATATATTACTAATATTTTTTGAATGAAAAAGTATTAATTATTTAAGAAAAAAATGTTTTAAACCTATAAAACCTTTATACAATTTGTTCGTAAATAAAATTTTTCGTTTTATTACTTCTATAATTAAAACATTTTTACACCTTAATTTAATATGATTTATTTTCTACTAAAAATAATTTTTTGCAAATGCTTTTTTTCGTTGAGCTTTGCTGTCAAAAACTTTCTTTGAATAACAATTTAAAAATTTTAACTAAATAATTCAATTTTCTAAAGTCTGGTCGAGAATATTGGGAAGGTAAATGCAGCTTGAAAAAAGCAGATCCGAAAATAAGGCAAATGGCTTCCAATCTACCGTTGCTTCCAGTGGACAGATTTGTCGATGGAATTGACGAAATAGAGCGGGAAATTCAAAATTATGAATGTCAATATCACGAAAAGTTAATTAAATTCGTTAACTACATTAGAAAACGTTGGGGAACTAAAAAACAAAATTATAGCATTGGACATTTACCTCACAGAACCAACAATTTAAATGAATCTGCGAATAAAAGGTTTTTTACAAGATTAGGAGGATTACATCCAACAATTTGGAAATTTATGAGTAAAGTATTATGATTGCACTGGTCGATAAAGTTTTACTACAAATATAAATGTGACGCGCTTCAAAGAAAGGTGCTTAAGAAGCAAACGAATTATTGGTTAAGTTTGTGTTAGATTTATCTTAATTAAAAATTTATTTTCAATTATTTGAATTTAAAACTAATTTTTATTGATTATTTTGTATTTAATGAAGACTTGAAGATTAATAATTTTTAATTAATAATTAATTCTCTATCTGCATTTTTACTAAGAAAATAAAAACACAACCTCAAATTTTTGGCTTCTTAGCCATAAATGTTTTCGCTTTCTTCGGAGCGTGACACAAATGATGATGATTCTTATAAAATTTTTATCTTCAAACAAAGTGTAAAAAGTTTCATTATGTATCAGTTTTGAGAAAAATAAGCTTAAACTTTTAGCATTAACGTCCATAAAATGACATAAAATAAACAAATTGACATTTTCAGCAAATTGTAAAAATATGTTTAAAATGTCACAACTAGGGGAGAGTCTCCAGTTGTGAGACACCTCCAGTTGTGAGACAGTCAATTTTTTTAACATGCAATATTAAAAAGCCGATTGGTTTATATAAAAACATTTCTTTTTATATGAGCCAACTTTTTCGTGTACGCCGAAGCGGATATATAAACTGTTTTTGTTAAATACCAACACTGTGTGTGATAATCGACTAAAAAGCGTTTTTTCAATAAATGCAAAGTACATTTTTTCCAAGTTAATTAATTGGAAAAGAGGTAAATGTAATGCATTTTCTTTTAGTGTTTTCCTTATATTTTGTGATGCAATATTGCATTGTTCCAATATACGGTTGAAAATAATTTAATTTTCCTTTTTCAAAATAGCGCCAATTTCTGGGTGTGAGACACAGCATATCACCAGTTGTGAAACGGTGTCAACACCCATCTGGGCAGCATAAAAAATACGACTTTGCAGGCATACTATTTAAATGTTGTTTTGATTTTTTTCTAGTATTTTTGGGCATGTCAAGTGGAAAAAAGTCAATTGATTCAGAAGAAATCAATTTTAATATGCTTTTTTTGAAGCTATTTGATTGTGTTTATTTGGCAGTCATATTTTGGCGAATAAATATTATTATTTAGTATATAATAATATATATTATTAATATATTTAATTATTTCTACTAAACATAACGTTTTATGTAAAACTTATTAAATTTTAGCAATTTTTAATGAGTGTCTCACAACTGGAGACATTTTTTTTTTTTGAAAAAAGCGATGTGCTCGGAAAACGTATCGTAAAATTTTTTGAGTTCATCGAAACACTACACTTTCTTTTAATAAAAGTTGCGTATTTCTGTTACCTATCGAACGGTGTATTTTATTTACAATTTCGTTTACCCGTTTACAATTTACGGGTCAAAAATAAAACCCGTCTCACAACTGGAGACTCTCCCCTATATATTAACAATGTCTTAAGAAGATATCCTGAAGATGTTTTAAAGTTAGACTTAAAAGAGTCTTAATCAAATTCCATGTTTGATAAGAAGATGTCCAAATGTATTATATGAATAATTTCAGAAAGTATTTAAGACATTTTTAGGAAATGTTGATGATATGATTTGGCCAATTTCAGGACACATTGATGACATGTGTGGGACATTCTCAGAATACATTGGAAACATTTTATGAACATTTTCATGACATTGTTAGGCCATATTAAAAGCATTTTTAAAACATATATGATACGTTCTGTGGAGATATTCTAAATGACTAAAATGTTCATCGAAATTTCCAAATATATTCAAAAATCATTCTGAAAATCACCAAAAAATGCCTTCCATATGTTCTACAAATGTTCTAAACGTGTCCTGAAAATGTCACAAACATTCGAACAACGTCTCAATCTTTTTTCCTGTACCCGAATACGGTCTTGTTTTAGCATTAAAACTAAGACTATATGAGTAGAGTATACATAATAAATTGAAAGAAAAGTTGTCCTGGAATGTAAAAATGCCGATTTAGATAAAAAACAGTAAAAATTTGCTAAAAAATGGGTAAAATGAAAATGAATGATGCGCACATTCATTTTTATCTCTTCAATTGAATTTACTACATTTTTTTTCTGTTACCGATAGTTTTCTATCGGTAACAGTAGATTTCTTTTAGTACATTCAACTTACCACTTCATTTATTCACATAGTAAATTCAGTAGCGCTTATTAAACTTTGCTTTTACTAATTTTAAACAAATTTTTACTGTTTTTTATCGGAATAGGCATTTTTACATTCCAGAACAACTGTGCTTTTAATTTATGATTAAATTACTTTACTCATGTAGTCTCAGTTTTTATACTAAAACAAGACCGTATTCGGCGACAGGAAAAAAGATTGAGACAAACGTTCCAATGCGGTTTTTACTCAAATCTGTATTGGCTCAGAGCTTCACTTAATTCCTAAACGCTTCACTCAATTTTTCTTGTTTACTGGGAAATTCCCATACAATTACAATAAGATTTTATTATATATTAATTTTAAAAACACATTTCAACAATTTTTTTGATAAAAGTAAGAAAAAATTCTAAACAAATACTGAATAATCTTATACGCACATGCATCGGTCTTTCTAGCTGTTATGTTACATGACGTGGCGTCATTAGATCAAAATCGTGCACTGAAACTTCCCTAAAAGTTCAATAAAGATTTACTTCAATAAATGTTTAACGTTAAAGAGACATTTTATTCAATTGAACTAATGTTTATTAAATCACAAAAAAGTAACTTCGATATTAGTCAACTAATCTTTAATTTTTTTAAATAATTTTTTTTCCTGATTAAAATTTAATAATGGTTTTTAAAATTTCTGATTAGGTCGATTGAAAGCATTTTTATAGGTAATGGTAATGAATTGAAACAAAACGATTAAGAAACACAATTAAAAACAATGGAGAAAGTTTTTAATTACAACTAACCGATTTTTTCTATAAAGCTACAATTATTTTTGAACATAATACTATTTCTTACGTGGCATATCCAACATGAAGCATGAATAATATTAGGATATCCCGTACGAATCTCCCATGGGAGAACCTCTAATATTCCGCGAGATATCTCAAATATATTTTTTGATTAGAGTGCGTATTTGAAACATATTTTAAAAATTTTTGGGACATGTTTAGGGCGTGTTTTAGACATACTTAACAGAATGCATTCAGGACATTCTTTAAACATATTCAGAATATGTTTAGCACATGTTTAGAATGTGTAAAAAAATTATGTCCTACAAAAGTCCTCAACATTTCCTGAAAATATTCATATAAAAAATTTGGACATCTTATGTAAAACATCGTTCTGAACGTTCTCTCCGGCTATGCTGACTTATTTCTCATAGTACATATACTATAGAAAATATTTTTTATAGTCCCTCCTAAGCTACTGAATTGACCCTTTTAATTTATAACAGTAAACTGGGTAGATAGAAAGGTTAACAAAAAATGCTGAAAATAAGTCATGTAAATATTATTTTTACTAAATATTATTTTTACTAGTTATTATTTTTACTAAAAATATTAATTTACAGTTTCATTGCAACATACAATAAATGACGAAGAAATTCGAATGGGTGACTTGATGCAGGGATACATGGATGGAGAATTTATGACAGCGAAAGATATTGAAAAAGATACAAAAATTCGAAACGGTTTGCAAGAGTTACGCAATGGAGGGTAAAATTCAAATTGACTCCTTCTTATTTCAAAATTAGACACACAGTAAATCGTGCGGTTGAAATTTCAGCTTGAACTGGAACATGCGTTTTTTAACCATTTATAATTTCTGTTTATATTATTCGATTAAAAAAGTGAATTAAATAACAATTAAAGCAAATATAGAATAAAACAAAATAAGAACACAGAATTGAAACTTGCTTGGTACAATAAACCATTTTCAGGTTACATTAATATGTGAAAATGAAAGTCAATTTACTTACAATTCATTACATTTAACGAACAAAATTTAATTTGTAACTTTAAATATGATTTACTTGATTCATTTTATAAAGTATGCACAACATATTGAAACGAGAAAAACAGTAAAAACGCGTTACATTCCTCCTCACTCTCCTTTTCAACGAAAAAATTTAAAATTACACAAAAGTATTAGACGTAATTTAAAAATACACTATTGCAACTGTAAGGCAGATAATCAAGCTATAAAAAACCGAAAAGCACATTTTATAAAACTGCTTAATTATAAAAATATGAGGTTTTGAAACTTTAAACGAAAACTTACTTTTGACGTATTTTTGTAACGTCACTTCACTAGCGGACTGTACCTAACCGAAAATGCCCTTGTACAATAGGAAAAAATTGTAGGGAGTTTCTACTGATGAAAAAAATTAGACTGTATTTTCGCTAATTTGTTTAAAAGATATTAGTTGTTCCTTTCCCCCTCTGTTTCTTTCTTTCTCGGTCTCCTCTATTAATAAAATGGAGCTTGTAAGTGACTAATTTTTTATTTTCTTCTTCTGCATTATATGCAACAACTAACACAATTTTAAATATCATTTGAACTTTAAAGAACATTAAGTGATGTTCTCCACTTATCATTAGTAGGAAAAAATTTTTTATTCATCACTGACTATATTAAAAGAAAAAAAATCTAAACTAAACTACTTTGGTTTAGAAAAAAATCACTTTTTTTTAAGAAATTCAAATTTATTTAACATTTTCTGTTTTATTAATGTTATGTTTTAATTCAGATTTGAAATATTCAAGAAAAAATTAATAATTTTCATATATTATAATATTTTTATCTCAGATTTTTTTATTTCGAATTTACTTAAAAAATGACTAAGATCTCAGAAATTTTTGTGGGTGCTGACTATTGTTTATATCAATTTTGTTTGTTTAATTTTTAAAAAAATTATCTCTTATGTATAAACTACTATTTTTAAAAGTTTAATTGTTGTTTTACCCCTCAGATTTTTTTTTTGTTTCGAATTAACTCAAAAAACAGACGAAGAATTTTTACTCCTAACGCTGTATTTTTGGCAAAATTTATAGGTCCATTTTGAGTGTTATATCTTATTTATGTAAAAATCCAAGCTTTCTTTTGAGATAATTAAAAAAGAAAAAAACTGTCTAACTTGTATAAAATTGCAAAAAACAATTTATTTTAAAAAAATTTTGCACAAATTTTTTTTGTTGATATTAATTAAATATTTTAAAAATGAATAAAAACCCTTTCGAAACTACTATTCACTTTTTTAAATCGAATAATTTAAGTACAATGTAAAAAAGGGAGTTAAATTTTAACTCCCTAGGGGATTCTATAAAAGTCACTTTTAACTCAAAAACTTTCACTCCCATCTACCGAGTCCGTTAACTCCCTAAATTTTTTACAGTCCAGAAATGTTTAAAAAACAGTTGTTCGAGTTCAAGCTGAAATTTCAATCTTCCACCCTCTAGACAGGGGTGGGGGGTGAACCTATAATTTTATATACAGTGCCGCTCAATAACTTTTGCCCACCCTACAGCGATTGAAGGCTTTACAAAAAGTTTTGTATTTCATTAACTATTAAAGTTACAAAGTTGAAAAAAATATCAATAGAAAACTCATTTCCTGACCTTTAACACTATATAAAATTAAAATTAAAAATTTTTTTTTTTAATTAGTAAATAATGTTATTGCAAAACAAAATTTTTCGTTTTTTTTAGTTTTTTTCAAAGTGATACAGTTTCATTGAAAATCATCGCATTTTAATGACAAATATATCATTGAAAAGGTAGTTTTATTACCTTTAAAACCCACTTTTTAATATTTTTTTATGATAATTTTTAAGAAAAATATGATCTTTTGTTTAAAAAATTAGCCATTTTTTTCAATTGTTGATAACTCAAAAACGGTTACTTTAGGAAAAAATTTTTGAGAACATTCCTTTTTGTGCATAGAATTGAAAAAAAATTATTAAAAATTTTTTTTTGAAAAAATTTTTTTTAACATTTAAAAAAAAATTTTTTTTTTTTAATTTTTTGAAAAAAATAACTGTAAAATAAAATTAAAAATTTTTTTTTCAAAAAATTAAAAAAAATTTTTTTTTTTAAATGTTAAAAAAATTTTTTCAAACAAAAATTTTTAATAATTTTTTTCAATTCTATGTGCAAAAAGGAATGGTCTCAAAAATTTTTTCCTAAAGTAACCGTTTTTTAGTTATCAACAATTGAAAAAAATAGCTAATTTTTTAAACAAATGATCATATTTTTCTTAAAAATTATCGTAAAAAAATTTTTAAAAGTGGGTTTTAACCCTTTGCCGTACATAAGCTTTCCCCACCTTAAAAAAAATCAGTTTGACAGTGGAATCACATGGATAATATCAGGGCCGGAAATTATTTTGATTTTGAGGTTATGTTTACATAGGTTATGTAAATTTGGTAAAAGTCTTTAATAATCAAATATATCTATGTTTAAAAAGTAATAAATTGTAAATACACTTCCACTTTATACAAAAAAACAGATTTTTAGGTATTAAATATTATTTTTAAATATAATTTATTTTAAAATATAAATGGATTCATTTTTTAATTAGGTACGTTCCTGCAAATTCAGAACACTTACATTCTCACACATAACTAATTTATCAACTCAAGCATACCGCCTTTTCTCATTGGTTGTTCCCCCAGAAAAGACTCTAAACGACATTTCGTAACACAAGAACGGCAAAGGGTTAAATGTGATAAAACTACCTTTCCAATGATATATTTGTCATTAAAATGCGATGATTTCCAATGAAACTGTATCACTTTAAAAAAAAACTAAAAAAAAAAGAAAAATTTTGTTTTGCAATAACATTATTTACTAATTAAAAAAAAATTTTTTAATTTTATATAGTGTTAAAGGTCAGGAAATCAGTTTTCTAATGATATTTTTTTCAACTTTGTAACTTTAATAGTTAACAAAATACAAAACTTTTTGTAAAGCCTTTAATCGCTGTAGGGTGAGCAAAAGTTATTGAGCGGCACTGTATTAACTATTACCTACTAGGGTAACATATTCGAGAAGTATAAAGAAAATCCAAGAACTGTCTTTTTCTTGGAGTAGTTCAGAAATATTGCCTCTTTTTTTAACTAATTTATTAGTTACACGGTAAATTTCATTAGACTGTAACCAATGTACTAGTTATATCTTCTAATACAGATACTTAAGGCATCCAAGCTGGTAGGTCTAATACCTATTGTTATTTACATTTTTACGGAAGTATCTATTTATCTATCTACAACGATTTGAACTCTCAGCCTTATAGTGCTGTCTGAGCGTAGGGTTTTTTTTAATGCAGTCGTCAACCATTGGGAGCATGACTAAACGCGCTCGACCAAGGAAGGCTATGAAAATATGCTGTAAAGTATCAGTTTTAAGAAACATGTGGAGTAAAATCTCTTCTTCTAACTCCTATGGAATTTCGAAAGATTCAATCTCTTTAAAACTGTTGATCAACCGATTCATAGTATTGTTAACTTTTTTCATTTCACATTTCCGCTAAATTTATTATATATATATATATATATATATATAAATTTTTGAGGAATATTTAAGAACTACTTACTGCATTTACAGACACACTTTTGTAGAAAAATTATTTTTCTAATTTATCAGTTTTTAAATTTAAATAAGTAAAACTAAACTAATTATTACTCTTTCAATTTAAGTAAGTGAAAATTTCCGTTTTACTGTGGAAGAAATATTGTTCCATTTTTCCTCAGAAATATTTCCGACAAGTATTAAAAAAATCCATAATTTTCAGAAAATTTTCCGAATAAGTTAATTTAATTAATTTCCATTTTTCTGTGAAAAAAGTATTTCTCCTACTGATTTCGGAAATATTTCCTACTAAATACTCGGAAAACCGTAATTTCTACCTAATTTCGGAAAAATATCCTAGTTTTTTATCGGAAAAAATTTCGAAATTTTTTACAGTGTATTTACAAGTAAACTATTTTATATTTTATTTACTCTCCCTGCAATATCCGGGGTCTGAGGATCCATATACAATGTTCTTATAACTAAATACAAAAACGCTTAACCTCATAATATAATGGTACAAATTTTATTTCGTTAAATAACATTAATTATCAAAAGTAGGCGGTTCACGATGTGATTTCGTAACCTTAAATTTTTCAACTTTTTAAAAGACGTTATTCAAAAACTATTAAATATTATATGTTGGTACTTATCACAAATATAAATATTTCCATTCTACACGTTCTAACGACAAAAAAACTGAAAAATATTTATATTTATTTCTATTTATTTTGTCCCACTTTCATCCAAAATCCATTTTATTATTTCCCCAATCCCCCATTCTTCCCTCCACTCACTCACGCCTCTTCCACACCTCTCCAACACATGACCCCAAACTTACACCTCATATCCACAAACTCTACACATTTTCTCTTCATCCCCCACCCAGTATCTGCAATTTCTTACCCCTTCCCCCATTCTATATCTTATTACCCTGCTGCACTTTGCCCCCTTTCCTCCGCTGGTAACATATTTTGGCACACCCACCCCCTTCACCATTCCGTACCACTTATTATACCTTGGCTTACCTATTTTTTCCCATCTCTCTTCCGAATCTTTTTCCTTCCATCCCTCTTCCATTCCATACCATCCTTTTCCTTCTCTTCTCGCCTCCATCATCACCTCTTTTCTTTCAGCCTCCCATTTCCACATCTCTTTCGCCCCCCTTTCCTCCCTCCTTATAATAAGCTCTCTGCACCGTGAGTCCACTGGTTTCCCCTTCCCTGTTTTAATTTCTCTTCAAATCCCCAAGCCCTCCTCCTTTGTCTTACCAGCATTTCTTCCCTGCCTAATTCTTCCCTGAGCATATACCCCGGACAACTTCTACTTATCCCCATTGTCCATCTCAAATACCTCTCACTCATACTCTCCACTTTCTTTCTTTCTACCCCCATATTTCAACCCCATAACATATTACCGACCATACTAACACATCAAACAACCATACTCTCTTTCTCCAATCATTCTTAAACCTTCTTTTCTCAATCCCCCACACCTGCTCCAAAATCTTGCCCGCTTTTTCCAATCTTCTACTCATATGCAGCTCTAAACTTCTATTCGATTTAAACCAAAAACCTAAATAACAAAATTCATCCACTTCCTCTACACTCTTTTCATTCAACTTACAAACCTCAACCTCTCCACTCTTCCTATTCCTACATCTCATAACCTTTGTTTTTTTTACATTCACCAACAAATCCTTTCCACTTACATACTTTTCGAACTCTTTCATTAACAATCTCATTCCACTTTCACACTCTGCCAACAACACTATGTCATCGACGTACGCCATCGAATAAACTCTCCCCTTTCCCAATACCACCCCTCCCTTTCCTCTTTCGGTCAATTTCTCCTCCAAATCCGACATCAATAGACTAAAGAGAATGGGACTCAACGGACAGCCTTGCATTAACCCCCTCCCCATCCAAAAAATATTTCCGAACGCTTCCCCAATTCTCGTCCTCACATCCTCGTACAGTTCCTGCAAGTCAACTATTTAACATTGATGACCCAACCAAGAAATTGAACGGCGCCTCAGAGACCAACATAATTGGTTAGTACTACCAATACACGGTAGTATTTTTATTTTTTTCTATCCAACCTTTTATCTGAGTGTGGAACAACGATATTGGCGCTGTTATGATGCATTGTTGCATCCATTCTACCGTCCTGATGAAGAAAGTCAATACTTGCATTCAGAGCGATTTTGAGATATTTAAAGAAACACGTTTATTATAAGAGCAGCCTTTTAATTAAGACTTATAAAATAATTACAATTGATATTAACTAAATTTGATATGCTCTATTTAATAGCGCTAAAAGATTTTAGAAATTTATATTATTTATAAACAAAATGTCAATTATTTCGCAAAATTGAGTTTTAAATCTTGGAAATACTGCCGCAGAGTCGGTATATGATCTTACGATTGATTATGTCAAAGTTTTAAGGCCGTATTTGCAGCCTATTGCGTATATGTATATGAGGCATTCCATGTCAAGTGATCCAGGTATCTTACGGTGTAATGTTTATTTTAATAATTCTTTACTCTTAAACTATCAAACAGAAAAATTTGGAAAGGTTTTTTCGTGCTCTTTTGATTGAAAATAAGCATTTAAAAAAAAATTTTTTTTGACCCAAAAAAATAATAATTAAAAATAAATTTTAATTTTTTGGAAAAAAGGTCCCATTTTTTTTAAACGAAAGCTGAGGTTTTTTCCTAAAAGGACATATAAATGAAAAAGTGGGACAAGAATGTTTAAACATTGAAAAACAGAGATTTATACTCACTAAACCCGGTTTTTAGCTCTGTTTACGAGAAAATTTATTTTTTTAATGTTTAAACATTCTTGTCCCACTTTTTCATTTATATGTCTTTTTAGGAAAAAACCTCAGCTTTCGTTAAAAAAAATGGGACCTTTTTTCCAAAAAATGAAAATTTATTTTTAAATTTGATTTTTTTGGGTCAAAAAAAATTTTTTTTTAAACTTATTTTTAATCGAAAAAGCACGAAAAACCCTTCCCAAAATGTACCTTGCCAAATTTTTATGTTTAATAGTTTAAGAGTAAAAAATTGTCGAAATAAGCATTGTACTGAAAAACCCAAAAATTTAACCCCCTCCCCCTCGGAAAATATTGGACTAGGTAAAAAAATATTTTCACGAAAAATTACTATCTATTAGTACTACAAAAGCCCCAAGTTTTGCTGCGATTGGAGAAAAATTTTTCTCCACCTGGATCACTTGACATGGAATGCCTCATATATGCAAGTACCGACTTTTCCAATAGGGAAAGATGGTCGGAAGAGTCGGCTTGCGAGTACCGACGTTTTCAAAATGATTTTACGATAGTAGAGTAATTATCTCTAAAATTAATTATTATTTTGAATAATATTACTATAGCTAGATTGCTTTTCCGTCAAGAATCTAGTGATATAAAAAACTTATTTTGCATAAAAAGGTGGAATACCGACTTCCTTCAATAAGACGACAGCATTAGCGAGACAATTCCAGTACGACAGTGTCGGAAACAAGTCTGGTTAAGCACAACAACACAACAAGGCTGGTTAAGCACCATTCAGTGCGGTTAATACTTGGATGGGTGACCACCTTGGTGTCCACTATAGCCCGGTGCTTTTCTCACTACTTTGGTGATTTATCAAGCGGGAGGTTTGACGTCAAGGTATAATGATGTGCACTGTCGAATTATTGTCCGGTACACACCATTAGAACTTGACTGTCGATAAAACCGGTTATGCTTAATCCAAAAAAAGTATTTCTCGGGGACTCTTGTCGAAGTGCGTAATGCCAATAGGACAGGAGTATAAACAATAAAAAAAACTGGTGAATATAAAAGTTATTATAATTTTTTAGGTTAAATTCATTTCATTGACAAGTAATAACAGAAATTTTTTATTGGGGATTTTGGTTGTAAGATCCCTTTTAACTTACCAAGTTACATATATTAATAAAGAAAAATTTGTTGAAATGCGTTTTTAAGAATTTTATAAATTAAACGACTACAAAACTTTCTCCTCAAAAAATCGAAACTAATTATATTTTCAGTTTCGATTCTTTGAGGAGAAAGTTTTGTAGTCGTTTTATTTTTAAAATTCTTAAAAACGCATTTCAACAAATTTTTATTTATTAATATATGTCGAAACTGATTATATTTTCATGAAAGTGTAGTTACTTAGAAGTTTCTTGCGTTCTCATTTCCAGAAATTCTAAGTTTTAGGTTAGTATAATTTTTAAAGTTGTTTCCCTGTAGGCACAGAAAATCACGAACGTTTTTAGAACGCTTTTGAAACGTTTCTTGTATGGTAAGGGACATGAAACGTTCTTAACACGTTTTAGAAATGTTCTTAAAACTTATGGAGATTTTTGTGCCCACTGGGTTAACATTTAAACTATTATTTATAATAATAATTACATAATATTCATTATTTGATAAAATTTTCTAATTTTCCTTTGTTACTCAAATGAAGCTGTGCTGTCCAAATTTCGAAACTTTTAACTGTAACTGAAAATGAAACGTTCAGTTTTATTTTTGGTGCGTATTAAATTGAGTTAGATTTTTACTTATTTGAAATCGAAATTTTTTTCTGTGAAAATAAATAAAAATATTGATATTAAACCGATAACAAAAATTTTTATTACTGAAAAACCAAAAAAAACAAAAATTACTGCCCAAACATAAGTGGGCACGATTGACATTGCCCGGGCGCTAACACATTTCTTTAAATCTTATTAAAAACTCTCGGGTACTGTCGATACTGTCTAATAATCGACACTGACTGTAACATATAATGTTTATATATATTATTTGCGTGAAGTTAATTTAAATAAAAATTATACGATTTTATTCACATAATCAAAAGGGTAAATAAAAACGTAAATACCTCAAAATAAATTAAGTTGTGTGTTTATATAATTAATGCATAAGACTATCAAATCAATACATAAACAATTTTATCATAGTAATTAAAAATAATGAAACATATATTCTTTTAACAGATCGATCACTGAATTTTTGTGCATGTTTCGAGATGAATAGAAAAGTATTCTAAAGCAAATTACTTACTCGAATAGTACTGAAACTCGCTGCTTCTAAAAATGATGTTCAAATGACCAATTGTTCAAACTATTTCAAACTTCAGACAATTTTTTATTTAAAATGTATGTTTAAATATTCCCTACGAAATATTGTTATTATTAAAAATAATATTAATTAAGCTTTAAGTATTGTCTACGAAATAGTTTTATTATGAAACTTAAAACTGAATTTAATTATAGTGTATGTTTAAATGTTGTTTATGAAATATTTTTAATGTTAAACCTATAAACTTAATAAAATATAAAACTGTTAAAAATAAAAGTTTTATTTGTAAATTTAGAACCTGCTTAGTACAGTTCCTGTCAAATATGGTACCATGCTAGTATCTAGATTGTTTTCAATTTTTTTCTATAGGTTTAATACCAACAAAATATTGAGACAAGGGACCATTCAAGTATTACGTAAGCATTTAAGGGGGAGGGGGGTCTAGGTATTGCTTATTTTAAGGAGAAAAAATGGCGCTAATGCATATAAAAAATCTTACGATGGAGGAGGGGGTCTAAAAACTTCAAAAATATGCTTACGTAATACTTGAATGGTCCAAATGGGCTCTTAGACAAAGGTCGGACATTGCCATATATACTGGATTCGTACTTATTAAATCAGAAATGATATCTTGGTGTACATTTTCTAAAAAATTTTTCTTCAACATTATTATTATTTTTTAATTGTGACATATAAATTTTTGATAAATCAAATAATTATTCTGAAATATTCAATTCGGCTCATTTGCATCAAATCTTGTCTAAGAAATTCTCTGCTACTCGCAACAACTGTTTCTTCAAAATACATTAAATCTCATTGCGGAATTCTTCCAAGATGCTACCGTGATGCAAAACTATTCTCTGCACAACCAACAACCAAAAAGAACTTTTCAAACACGACTATTGAAACGCTACCAACATTTAATACTCTTTCTATTTATTAGTAAAACTCAAAATTAAATAACGAATATCTATGAAATTAATGAAACTAAAAAATATCTTTCGATAATGATACACGTCATACTAGCAAGTAAGTTTTAAATTATCTAAATGTTTCCAGTAGGCTTCATCATCATCAAGTTGATTCCTTGTTTTTCGTTAAAAATTTTCTAAAGAGACCATATTCTATTTCCTGGAGCGGCAACTGAAAGAGACTAAACGGAAACAATCTTAAGTGACGAACCATTCCAAGTAAAAAAAAATTATAAAAAATGCAATACGACTTTAATTTAAAGGATCTACATTTCTAGCTCGAGACTGCTCAGCACCCAAGATATGTCAATTGCATATTTAGCAGGAAATTTTAAACAGTTAATAAAAAATCTAAAAACAAGAGAAAAGAACTCCGAATCCTGAGGGTGCAAAATTGATTCCCCATTGACTAATTTTAGTTGCATGTCCTATTCTATAGCACATGCGCTTTAAAGTCGTCACTTTTACAAAATTTGGAAAACTCCAATTTAAATATTTCTTCTAAATATTTAATATGAAATATAAAAAAATAATATTTCACATTGATTATTTATTAGAAATTTTAAATTAAAGTTTTTCAAATTTTAAAAAAGTTCAGAAATCTCATTTATTTGAGAAATAAAAAATCTCTGAAGTTGGCGTTGAGTTTAACATCGAAAAAAATTTTATTATGAAATCAAAAACTAACAAAATAGTATCAACTTCAGCAACTTTAATCAGAAACATTTTATTACGAAATCGAAAAGTATCGAAATTAAAAAAAATTGACATTATTAATATTAATATATTAAATATAAATGAAATAGCATCAACCTCAGAAACTTTAATCAAAAACTGCTCCAAATTTTCAATAAAATTATCTTATTTTTTTTTGTTTTTACTTTTGGATTTCTTATAGTGTCAAGAATACTCTCCTAAAATATTATTGCTAAAATATTCTTCGTCATGTCAAAGATGTTTTTGTATATAGGTAAGCAATCGAATGATTTAAAAGTTTTCTCATTTGCATTCTTTAAAAAAGACAAATAAAATGTATTTGATGTTGCTGATCACAAAAAAATATCGATTTTTCAAAATTAAAAATGGCGGATCCATTATATCGAAAAAAAATTTTTATATTAATTTTTTTTTCGTTCAATTTTTTTTCGTCCACTATATTGCACCCGCCATTTATAATTTTGAAATATGATGTCATATTCGTAATCATTGAGCCCAACCCCCACCCCGTAACGATTTTCAAGCAAATCCAATGATTTAAAAAATTGTCCGCCATATTGGATCCACCATTTTGAATTTTAAAAATCTGATACCCGATTCGTAATTACAGACCTGAAATACCCCCGAGTAACGATTTTCAAACAAATATGATATTTTTTTTAAATGTCGAAACTTATAAACAAAAACTTTAAATGCGTTTTTCTCAAAATGTCTTTTTTTGATCTGGTAAGACTGATATCTCGCGTTTTTCTGAAACGATTTTAAAAAATCAAACGGCTTTTTGTTAATGAATAAAAAAAAAATCATTTGATTTAGACGCACTGAACGACTCAGATTCTAAAACAGAATCAAATTTTTCGCAAGTTTCTGAAACTACACTTCCTGGCGAAATAAACTAAAATTAGTATTTGTCACAAAAACGAGCCACAAAAGGAACAAACATTTTAGATTGGTTGCGACAAAATGAAAAAAATTTTCCAAATCTTGCACAAATGGCTTGTGATTATTTGTGTATAGCAGCTACGTCAGTTTCATCCGAAAGATTATTCTCCACACGGAAAAAAAGTACGTGAATCATTCCTTGAAAGTGCTTGACTTTTGGATAGGACACAAAATACAAAGCGGTATCATAAACTTTTTATTAGAAAATATAAGAAAGTCCTAGAATTATTCTAGTACTAGTATGGGCCACAGTGTTTTTTAAATTTTAAGCAAAAGTCATTAGTTCAGTTTTATAAAGTACGTAAAAGATTAGTTGACTGCGCTTGAAAATTCTGTAGAGCATGCGCAGTGTGCGTTGCGCATTTCTATCCAAGGTAAATGACAGCTAATCGTCTGTTTCCATTTGAGGTTATTTCAGATGTGAATATACTATTATTTTATGAAAAACAATAAACAAATGGTATATATATCTATCCCTATTAATATAAAATCATATCGCCGCCGCCGCTGTTTCAGAAAGTTCTAAGGGCACCCTATCCCAAAGGGTCCGTCAAAACTTACGTCAAATTTGACCTATAGGTTTAAAAGAGAATAAATAACGGCCTCACATTACCTCAAAACTTATGTCAAAATTGACCTATTTTTGACCTATTGGTCAAAAAGGAGAATAAATAACGGCCTCACATTACCTCAAAACTTATGTCAAAATTGACCTATTTTTTAACCTATAGGTCAAAAAGGAGAATAAATAATGGCCTTACATTACGTCAAAATCTATGTCTAATTTGACCTATTTTTTTACCTATAGGTCAAAAAGAGGATAAATAACGACCTCACATTACCTCAAAACCTATGTCTAATTTGACCTATTTTTTGATCTATAGGTCAAGAACATAAATCAAAACATATGTCAAAATTGACTTATTTTTTTTAAGTCAAAAAGAGGATAAATCACGAATATAAATAATTGTTTAATTTTACCTATTTTTTGAGCTACGGGTTTTAAAAGGGGCCTTAATATGGGCCTTCACATTACGTCAAAATTTGATCTGTGTTTTACCAAGAGGTCAGAAATTGCCCCCTCAAATAGAAGCGCGAAATAGGACGTCAAAGCCTATGCAAAAGAAAATTTTTTTACTTTTAGGTAACAACAGGTCAGATCTTGCCCCCTCAAATAGAAGCGCGAATAGGACGTCGAAGCCTATGCAAAAGAAAATTTGTTTACTTGATGACAAAGATGATGACAAAGATTAAAAAATTTGAGACTGGCTAATATCATAAGATATATAATTTCATATAAAATCAGGGGGTTGGCGCGCGAAGCGCGCAGGGGGGCGGAGCCCCCCTAGTATATATATATATATGTCTTCATGAATTGACTTTCAAAAGAATATTTTTTACGTTGTGTTTCTCACAAAACAGAATGTTATGTAATTCTCAGTTTTCAGTGAAATAGCATGTCTCTCAAGTCGTGAAAAATTTCACCATGTGGTATAAAAAAACAATTCGATACGTACTTTCAAGTGTTAAGTGTGTGTGTTTATACTTCAGTTAAGCACGAATATATGTGTGTGTTATAGATTAGTTGATAAGTGTGAATAAACGTCGAAAAGTGATACAATAATAATTGTTCTTTGTTTGTGTGATTAATTATCCAAATATGTGAATGAATGAGTGAATTTCAGAAAAACTGTGAACAAGTGGAAATTATATTTTTTATTTTACAGAAATATATAATTTTTTTGAAAGTCAATGAAATTCTCAAGCAAGGTACTACAAATTTTCATTGACTGCTTTTGAAACTCTCATGCAAAAGTACTAGACTGTCTAGTATTTTGTGTCGTATCCAAAAGTCAAGTACCGAGTCAATGTAAATTTTACGTACTTTTTTTCGTGCTGAAGTTCCTTAATGACTCGCAAGAACAGGAACAGATTAAGTAATATATCGATTACCCAATTAATGTGTTCGAATTGCAGTGTTCTTTGACACCGAAAATAAATCTAATTTTAAGTAACTGAGATAAAAATTGTAAAACCATAAAAATTTTATATAATTGAGGGGCTGGATGCTGTAATGTGTTACGCGCCATGTTAAGTAAATGGCGCGTAACACGTTATTGCAATTTTTAAATTTTATAAAATAAAACATTTTTAATAACCAAAAAATTATCCAAATATGTTATGTTTTTAATATCATATATTTTTTAAAAGAAAATCATACTTATTCTTTTACAGTTTGTAGGAGACGGCTATGCCCTTCATAAGTAAATAGTTGTTCTTTTTATTAATTATTTACTTATTAAGTTGATTCCGAGAATAATATAATAATTATTTATCATTGTTATTAACAATTATATTTATATAAAATATAAATTAATTAATTAATTTTTTATTACTTATTTATATCTTTATTTATATAAGCATAAATTTGTCTCCAAGAAATATATTTTTTTTAATAATTGTTAATAACAATGATAATTATTAACATTAAAATTATTTTTTAACAAAATAGATATAAATTACTTAAATAAACATAAATTTGTCTGTAAAAAATAAAATTTTTTTTAAAAGGGTCAGAGTTATCTATTTGTTAATTAACATTGTTTTTAAAACATTTAAATAAATTGAATTATGCATTATTATTTATCGGGTGGTCATACTAAACTAATTTAAATTGATTTTGATCATGAGGAATGGAAAAATAAAAACGATTTTTTTCAAATTCTTGTAAATTGTTTACTTTGAATAAAAAATGTATATATAAACAATTAATTATTGAAACAACGGTTTCAGAGAAACTCTTGGAAAATTTATCTCCGTTCATTTAAGACCAAGAACATGAAAATTTTGAACAGTAAAGTGTAAGAATTAGGATTGCCGGGCACTGACATAGCGCTGACACTGAAACTTGGTGGCGCTTCCACAAAAATTGCAATATCTCGAAAATTATTCAAGTCTCCATCGATTTTCTTTTTTTTAATGAAAGGTGAAATCATAAGAAATATGTCAATAATTGACGAGAAAACTAAAAAATTGGTTCCGCTCTATCAAAACGGTTTCAAAAAATTTTTTCTTGTTATGTGATAATGAGATGAAACACGATTTTAAGTATGAGCCTTCCAAATTTTATTTAATTTTAGCGAAAACTTTCGGAAATATTAAGATTTAAAAAAATTATAACAAAAAAATTCAAAATGGCGGAAATAACTTTAACAATTTTTTAAAACCAACAAAAAATCTTTGGTACACTAATTTCTATTATCCAATACTACAATTTCACCAAATAAATGCTTAATCCGAAGACCCCATGCAAATTATAATTTTTCTGGCGGAGTCTTACCCTGAAGTGTTATAAAAAATTTTATTTATTTATTTATTTTAATTCGGTTTTTAAGTCGTTTTTTTAATATAAAAAAATGTTTATCTCAAAAACCACTGGATCAATTTTAATAAAATTTATACGTGTCTTATAAATTAATAAGAGGAATTTAAAAAAATTTTAATTTTGCCTACAAAAAACTCAAAAAAATTTTTTTTTTGAATATTCAAAAAAAAATTTTTTGGTCTTTATTTGGAGATACTTCTTTGAAATTTTTACAGAAAATTCTCATAAATGTTTACTTTTAAAAAATATTTTTAAAAATTTTTTAATCGAGTACTACATTGTAAAAAAATTGTTGATGTCGCATCATTCCGGCTGAAGCACAATGTAAAGAGTAACTGATTATTTTTTAATTTGCTCAAAATTTAGTAATTATGCGTTACGAATCACTCATTAGGGTCCATTCATTAATTACGTGAGAGTTTTTAGGGAAAAGAGGAGTTTGGAAAATCTCTACACGGCCTTACGTCAGGGAAAGGGGGGGGGGGGAGTAAAAACCATTCTAAACGTAATATTTTATACTTAAAGTCGACCATTGCCCGGGAGCGAATTTATACACAGATTTCATCTACTCAATTAATTTGCTTAACTAATTAGGCATTTTTAATATAAAAAATAAATAATAGAATTATTTATCGTATATGATTACAATTAACAAACAATTGGATTCATAGGCATATTAGATAGAAGACATACCTCTTTTATGCTTTTAATTTGCAATTGCTTTAACAAAATCAAATTAATAAACATTTAATAATTTTTAAAATCTGTTGAAGCGAATCTATTCTGCGTAAAAAATTAAGGAATTTTAGTTTAGGAAATATAATTAGAACCCCTGCAGTTCAGGGTTGTTTCATTTTATACGATCTAGTAAAAAAAAGAATTTATCCTCTTGGCTCTTATAATATTTGACTTAGTGGACAGCAGATTTTCATTATTTGTGTATTTTCATGTGTAGATATTAGGAATAATATAGCAAAAATATTTTGAGTTGATCTTTATATGGTTCTCAACGAAAAAATTGATAATATTATACGAATACGAGTTTTACTCGCACTTATTCGGTTTTTATGTATTATATTAATCCTTTAAAGCATGCGGGACATAAATGCCCTACTTACAAAAATCACTATAATAGGAAAAATTATTGTAAAAGTTGGTTTGACATCTATCACATGTCAAATTGTCAATTTAATATTAAATTTATAGTCAACGACCCCTTGAACCCTAGAAATGTTGTCTCATTGTTTTATACGTTTTCTCTGTTTTTCTTGGGTATTAAAGGGTTAATAAAAATATTTTGCATTACACATGCAGAATAGTGGCGTGTTTAAATAGCTGACGATAAGAACTAACACGGTACTTACATGACTGCCTTTATAGACCTTTTTGCTAAATATTTTTTTTTTCTGTAATATAGACCCATAAAAATTTTTTTGATCTGTAATATAGACCCCCTCTCTTCTGAAAATTTTTTTTGTCTGTAATATAGACCCTCTCATTTGACAAAATATTTTTTGTCTGTAATATAGACCTATACATATCCATCACAATATGTGCAAAATACACTTAGGAACTTTCTTCCTGAAGAAATAAAAAGTTTTATTGTGCATGTGAAAAGAACACTTAGTATCCCAACTTTTGTGTATAAATGATACTGTCTCGTGCTCGTTCTCTTTTATTTTTACACACATCGGCGAGTTACCCAGCATTTTCAATACAAGGCTTTTAATGTGTACAGAGCGAGAACGTTCCGTTCGGGCATATATAAGCTAAACCTTTTGAACAGTCGCGTGAAAACTGTCAACTGTCAACCGATCCCCTTTTATTCCTAAACCGAAAAAAGATAAAAGCTATATATATATATATATCATGGGGAATGGAAATAGCGCCAATCTAGTAGGGAAAAAAAACAAGAAATTCAAATATTTCACATTTATTCCCAATTCTTGTTTTAACATTTAAAACTGTAAAAAAAGTGGTGAAAAAATTTAATAATAATCCATTCGTTGTATTTTTGAAATACGACGTGTACTTTCAATTTTTAAATAAGTTTTTTATTTTTAGCAGCTGGGTTAAAATCCTTTGCTTTGAAAGCATTAATAAAATACTTTTATCTTTAAAAAAAGGAAAAAATTCTTCACATTTCCGGGGAGGGGCGAGATTTTGTATTTGTACT